>JAQFZU010001429.1:0-13547 GCA_034696185.1 Henia vesuviana | reverse complement strand
ATTTGTCACCTACTAGCACTTTGAGGCACCTTTAGGTGCTTTTTGGCACCCATTTGGCACCTTTTGTTTTTACAGTGCTGTATCTCCAGTTTAATATTGACTTTCCATCTTTAACTACAAATCCTGAAAATCCCTTTGCGTCAATTGTTACATTCCAACTTGCATCTGTAAATACCCTTATATCTCTTTCCTCTTTCGTATACTTTAACCCATATTTGACTTTTCCTTTCACATAACGTAGAATTCTTTTCGCTGCCTCTAAGTGTATTTTCTTAGGATTCTTATTGTATTGAGAACCTGATATTGCATAGGCAATATCAGGTCTGGTACATACCGCTAAATACATCATCTTACCTATATACTCTTGGTAAATTTCTGATTTGACTTCCTTGCTCTTTTGTTTTTCCTCATCTAAGTCTTGTCTAGTGCACATTGGATTTACCACAGTGTTACAGTGTGTCATCTCAAATAATTCCAATGTTTCATTTATATACTTTTCCTGGCTTAGTTTAATTTCATTTCTTTTATAAGTAACTTCTACTCCTGGTATGTAACTCAATTCCTTCATTTCTTTCCATTTTACACTTTTCTTAAATTGGGCAATGGCGTTTCTTTCCATCTTAATTTTTGTATTTAATGTTACCAAATCATCAACGTAAATCCTTATTAACATGAAATCTTTCCCTTTTCTTTTACTGTAAAGGCACGGATCATTAGGGGATTGACTAAACCCTTTCCCTTCACTGACCTGATGGATCCATTCGTTCCAACATCTACCTGCCTGTTTCAGTCCATATAGACTGAGTTTCAACTTACATACTTTGCCTTCAGAATTCGCAAATCCCTCAGGTGGTCTCATATAAACTACCTCATCCAGGGTCCCGTGCAAATACGCTGCCTCAATATCATGTTGTTTTGGTCTGAGTCCTTTCTTTACTACTTCATTAATCATTATTCTTAAGTTTCAATCCTAATTAAATGGGAATACGTTTCGAGGTAATCTATACCTTTCTTTTGACTACACCTTACAGCCATCAATCTCGCTTTATATTTTACTACACCTCCCTTTGCATTCGTTTTAACCCTGTAGATTCATTTACTTTGTATTGCTTTTTTATTTTTAGGTAAGTCTACCAACTCCCACACTCCATGCTCTTGCATTGATACCATCTCTTGAGTCTTGGCCTCCTGTCATTTCTTACTGTCATTCCCTCTTAATGCCTCTGTATAAGATTTAGGGTTCTTAATCTCAAGTAAAAGGGGGCTTCTTCCTCCCGTTTGTCCTGTAAGCTGCTAGATCGTTGTATTCCCATTCTCGTAATCAGTTTTCATTTGCTTGTCTATCCTCGAAGTGGCATACTAATCCCACTGCCTGAGTCCAAGGTCTAGCCCTTTGAATCTGATTTTCCACCTCCGGTTTATTCTGCAGTTGAACATCATTTTCATGATTTATGTCATTGTTACTTGACCCCTCAGAATCAGACTTATTTGTCAAGTCCTGTTTCTCATCCTCACCACTACAACTACTACTAGCTGATGTGAACAACAAATGTGACCAATCCCCTTCTTGGACTGTCAGTTCTTTATTGTTATTATTTGCCCAAGGCATTTTCATGTAAAAAAAATCAGACTTTTCTTTCTTCTGAGACATTATTAGTTTCTTCATTATAAATTCTGAAAGCCTTCTTGTTGTCTGAATATCCTATCATGATACCTGAGTAAGTTCTACTACCTGATTTATTCTTTTGGCTCTGATTCCTGCTTCTGCATGACATCCAAAGCATTTGAAATAACAGATGTTTGGTGTTTGAACGTGCCACAATTCATATGGGGTATGGCCCGTGAAAAAAACCACATTATGAGTTTTAGCTGCAGTGTATAGCCTTAGCCCAAAACATTTTTGGTGCATTTGCATCCAATACTATTGTCCTCGTAGTCTTAATTAGAGTCCTGTTAGCTCTCTCCACGACACCATTACTTTGCAGGTTATATGGAACCATAAGATCATGAATTATTCCTTTTTCTTTAAGGTAAGTAGCTAATATCTGTGAACAGAATTTCTCTCCATTGTCTGTCCTAATTTTTTTAACCTTTTTTCCAGTTTGAGTTTCACATTCGATGATAAACAATTTTATTTGTTCCTCAGCATGAGATTTATTTGGAATAGTGCAAACAAAAATAATTCTACTGTAATTATTTATTATGACTAGTACATACTGTGCTCCTCCCAAAGAAATTGGTATCATGGGTCCCATTAGATCCATGTGTAATAATTCCAAAATACCTGTTGTAAATATAGCTGTATTTTGTTTGTGTAGGAATTGAGAAAACTTTCTCTTAACACATATGACATTCCCCTTTCCCCTTTGTGCTAGTTTCAGATATATCTCGAACCATCTCCTCATTTATCATTTTTCGTAAACATTTATTTGTTACATGGCCTAATCATTCGTGCCATATCATATTTTTAACATCTACGTGATACCTCGTTTCAAATTCTATTTCCGGTTTGTTTTGAAAATCCATGTCGGTTTTAACAATGTATTTATTGAATTGTTTAATGCCTCTTAATTCTACCTGACCCGATTTGTCGTTTAATATCAAAACTCCATCCTTTGTAAAATCCACTTTGTTCTCTTCCCCGATTAATTTAGCCACGGGCAATAAGTTTGTATCAAGATCGGGAACATGGTACACATCGTTTATTTGGAATTTGTTATTGTCCTGAAATAGTATCACATTTCCTTTTCCCGTGGCTAAGATTGATTTATTGCTGGAAATGCCATTTCTGTCCCTCCAAAAATATTAATAGTATTTATTCCTATCTTACCTCTCTCTCTGTTCCCATCTGTCTTGATCGATTTTAATTGTTCTTCATATTCATTTAGTCCTCGTACATAACGTTGTGTGATTGACATTGTATCAATTACTTCCTGTGTCCATATTCCCTTTTTATCACAATCCTGTCTGGCCAATCTTTGCTGTCTTCTCACTTCTTTCTTTTCTTGTTGTTCCTCTATTTCTTTAACCAAGTCCACATAATCTTCATCAATAAGCTTTTTATCTTTATTTTTTATGAACACTATATTGCGGCTCAAACTTAATTTCATCCTCTTTCGAATCTGTCTCATAAATATGTCCCTTTTCCTGGTCATTTTTATTGATCGAGATTTGTTCTTCCGGTTGGGCCGCTGGTTTTTCTCCTGTATCTCTGAATTTTCTCAAATTGCCATCCAGTTCTTTGTATTCATCTTTAGTCAATTGAATGTTGTTCATTTTCATGAATAATTCCAGTTTATCATCACTTGTATATTCAATACTCTCATACTCATCTTTAGAACTTTCATTTTCTGTCGTATCCTCATCTAGTGGTTTTTCGCTTTTCTGTTGCTAGATCTCTTTCATCATTTTTCTATGATCATCATTTGCCTTTTGTTCTTCAAAATTTAGTGGCTTAGGCGAGACAAGAACGAGTCTAATGTGCGGGTTCATCAATCTTCAGGCATCATCGAACCATTGGGCCCAATACCAAACTGGGTCAATAGTTTCAATTGTAATAATTCTCATTTCTTTTTTTCTTTCAGTAACACACCTGGCGCCTTGTTTTTCCCCCTTTTCCTTTTCTTTGACCTCCTTGACTTCTTTATGTCTTATTCTACACGGTGGGATGGAGCGCTTTGTGCTCCATCCCACCGTATAGAAACATTTCGATCCTGTGCGCTTCATTCGGAACGCTTGTGGCTGGGTTTGCCACATCCCCAGCAAGCAGATCGGTCACAATGATCCATAATACTATTTTTATTAAATTTTCTGTCAAATTCTATCATAAAAAGTCATTTTTTGTTATAATAATTACCTTCAGTTCGAAAAGTTTTATTTTGCCCATTTCTGTTGGTATGAAATACATCCAAATTTGTGGGTTTTATTATCATGTTAGTATTAGAGTTATTAGTGCTATCTGTGCATGGTATTTGCTGTTATAATACTGCAGGCTGTTACTACTGTAGAGTAACCTGGTGTTACTTAGCAGAGTCTCTTTCAAGGTGAAACAGTCCTGCCATTGTAATCTTGAATCTTCTTCTCTTCTTCTATTCATAGAACTTGCTGTTTGCTTGTAATATGTGAGTTGTCATCTTTTGGTTGTGGATCCAACCTGATTATGGGCCCAGATAGCGCCAACAGCCAAGTAGAAAAGCATCACTGAAGGTGAAAACGCTTAGTGTTTTTGCATTGTTCGCGACTCCTTAGAGATGTTAAAGACGAGATGTCAACCAAAAGACGAATTGCCTATTTCGAATTTAATGGCAACCTCATTTAATAAGGTTTTTTTTGAAATTTTTCAATCGATTTTAAATGGTTTTAAACCGGGAAGTGATTTCCGGGGTTGGCTATTGATTTGTGACGTAAAATCAATTTAAAAATTGACTGCGATGACAGTGAACAATTGCAAATGAAGCAGTGATTTTGTGAATATCAGTGATTTTATTGTGATTGTGTAGTGAGTGATACAGTGTGTAGTGATCCTTAAGTTTGTGTCTAGATTGTACAAATCTATTCAAGAAACACAGGACCTCTACAAACCAGGGTCAAAGACCACAATCATCGCAGTTTAATGTACAAGGTTGCATCGATGTATAAATCATCCAAGATCTACGCCAATGACTATTCTCGTGCAGTTAAAAGTGATACAGTAAGGTTTACATATCGTTATTGAATAAATATCACATAAATAAGTTGATTGTAATTTAAACACATCTCTAATCCACATTTCTCTTTCCTTGATGTGATCAACTCGATTGCAATGGTGGACAACGTGCAAAGCATATTGCCTTTCCTCAAACTGAGTGGTCATGAGAACTGCCAGGATTGGAGACTAAACATGAAAATGCTTCTCTGCAAGAGAGGGCTATAACACCTATCTATTCACATAGATATATGGGGACCTAGCCCAGTGACTTCAAGGGGAGAAAATAGATATTTTCTAACAATGATCGATGATTTTTTGAGGTGGATCAAGGTTCAACCAATGACGAGTAAATTAGACGTTTTATCGAGATTGAAATCATATATACAACTAGTGGAGCAACAAACTGGAAGATGTATTCGAACAGTGAATACACACAATGGCATGGACGTTTGTAGTGCACAGGTGTAAAGATGTCTACAGAGTTTGGAAATCAGGCATACTCGAACCAATGTCTATTCAACTGAAATGAATGGCGTTGGGGAGAGGTTCAATGGCTATGGGATTGATGAAATAAGGGTGTTATTGTTATCCTCTGGATTGGACTATAGCAATTGGGGAGAGGCATTGCAAATTTACGTCCACATAAAAAATTGATTACCCCATGCCATTGACTCATAAACCACACCATACGGAAGATGGTAAACTAATAAAAAATCAGATTTGTCACATTTGAAAGTGTTTGGATATCTGGCGTACCATCACACACCAAAGACACATTGAATGATGCTCGAGCCCAAAGGTCAAGTGGGAATCATGATTGGTTATGCCATGAATATGGCTGGTTATCAGATTCTCGATTGTCAGACGATGAAAATTTTGAAAGTAAAACATGTTACGTTTGATGAGAAACATGGAAATGCAGTGTTTATAACAAGATGATTTTGTTACTCCTGGATTGGAGGATCCCAAAGTTCCAGTTCCAATTCCGAAGAAGATGTTGCCACAGATGGAAGATCGGTGGAGATGTGAGAAGATTCCAAGACAGACGGGGTCGAGGATCGATGTCTATTACTACTATGGAAATGAGGAAATTAGGAATCAAAGTATCAACAATGTTGTGCAAACATGCATAAGGAACAATATTTTGTGCAACCCAAATGATTTTAATTTCACACCAAGTCTGAGACACAGGTTTCCAAGTCCAGGACACTTACCCTCGTTATCGGTGACCCCACAGTCGGATTTGGCGTGTTGCCATATTATTCCAAAAACATGTCAAGAAGCTTTGGATTCAGATGATTCTGAACAATGGAAATTGGCCATCTTAGATGAATTAACGAGCATGGAGGATCATCACGTTTGGAGGTTGGTGCCACGACTTGATAACATTAAAGTACTCATGAATAAATGGGTCTTCGCATTGAAGACACATGTCGATGAATCGATCAAGCATTTCAAGGCTTGGTTGGTGGTGCACGGTCACAAGCAGATTCCGGGAATGGACTTCAATGAAACTTTTTCTGTGGTGGTCAAGTTTGACCTTGTGAAATTATTCTTTGTTCTATTTGTGACACATGAAAATTGGGCCCAAAAGCAATGGGATATCAAATGCCCTTATTTATATGGAGACATAGACAAGACAATATTTATGGAGTTGCCTTTGGGGTATGATAAAATTACGGATGGTGAAGATTTAATGTTATGATTGGACAAGTCGCATTACAGGTTGAAGCAGGCTGGTCGTTGCTGGCATTTTCATCTAGTTAAAGCTTTGATCGATCTCAGTTTTGTAGCGTCACCATATTGTCCCTGCACGTTTTATTTCGAAAATTGGTGCACGTTATTATTATACGTCGAAGATATGGTTGCTTTTGCTGTGACCCAGGAATTGATGGAGGAGATTTATATATTGGTTTCAAGCGTCTACGATGTAGTTCATTTGGGACAGATTCGAAAGTTCTTTGGTGTCGAATTCGAGCCAATATCAACTGGGATTATTTTCACAAGCGTCGATAAATAAGTCGATAAATTGATTGAGAAGTTTTTACCGGAAGTATTGTGTTGACTTATGCTCCCATGGATGTTGGGACAATGCACAAACTCAATCAAAATGAGAGATTGGCGATACGGAAATTATTTCGAGTTATTGGGAGCTTTACTGTTTGTGGCGAGTCACACCAGACCAGACGTTGCATATGCAATAGTCACGTGTGCACAGTTCTCGTTACATCTAACGGACCACCAGTATAATTATTTATTAACAATGCTGAAGTATCTACATACCTGTTAATTTTTACTTACAGTTGCAGATGGGAAAAACATGTGAATTGGTTTGCTCAAATATACACATCAT
Source organism: Henia vesuviana (assembly GCA_034696185.1). Classification (NCBI taxonomy): domain Eukaryota; kingdom Metazoa; phylum Arthropoda; class Chilopoda; order Geophilomorpha; family Dignathodontidae; genus Henia; species Henia vesuviana. The sequence continues at coordinate 6,507 of JAQFZU010001429.1, read as the reverse complement.
CACTTTTGGCATGGAAAAATAGGCTTAACAAATTTGTAATTGCAATCTAGTTTTTTCTACACTTATTTTGAAGTTTACAGTGTTCTCCAAAGTTAATATTTCGACAATATTTACTGTACAATGTCCTGGTATCATTTGTAAAGGTTTGGAAAAAATGAACTTCAATCGATTTTAAAATAACAAAACAAATTTATTAAACTGACTAACTAAAACTACAAGTTAACACTCCAAAATCATCAAGTTAACAAGGTCTACTCTTGGAACATAAATTCGACTTGAATGTCCAAAGATAGCACACAGCATCCTGTGCTATAAATACATTTTCAGGTGTATTAAAATGGCTTCATTGCAGGTGCAAATTAACGTATGCCATCTATCGACGAAAAACACAAATGAAAATAGTTAATACATGAAAACAAAGCTTTTGAAACAATTAATCATATTTATAATTAATCTTATGTACTAACAATTCATTTTAACTTAGTTTACATTCATTAATAACATAAAAACAAGATTCTCAACCAATTTTCCATGTCTCCATGGGTGAATTCTAAACCCTTGTCTATTTGAAGTGTCCTTACTTTATTTCCCGAATATCATTCTATTTAGTTTATAGCTCGTTTTACGCAATCAGAAACTTCGTATTTACTATTCAATACGTGGACGGTCAACCATCGTGAGTAGTCATCGATGACTGTTAAGAAATATTTCTTTCCACTACTTGATTTGTTTGGGCTGGACTCCAAAGGTCCATATAGAGCATTTCTCTGACCCTTTTGCTTCGAATTCTGTCCATTGGTTTGCCATACAAAACCACACTTTTTGCCTTGGTACACATGCTACAGATTTCGTGACTTCCGGTAAGTTTTGATGGCATTCCAATAACAATTTGGTCTTTGGCCATCATTTCCAACGATTTCTTATTTTGGTGGCAAAATCTCTTGTGCCAAATGTCGAGCAAATCCGTTTTCGTGTTACTTTCGATTTTCGCAGATTTTGGTTTCGATTCTCGATGTGCGTCATTCTTTAATTCTGCTATGGCGTTTGCTTCTTCAGTTGATGTATTCCTTCTGTCCACTTGATTTGTCAGAAAATATAGACCTTTTTCTCGCTTGAAGGACATCATCACAGTTCCGGATTTACTGATCACATGTAGATGATCCTTAACCCCACTGATGCTTCTGCCACATTCATCTATTTTACTCACACTGATGAGGTTCCATCAGGAATGAAGTGGACATCGTGAAGTATTACTTTTCTTAACTTCTCATTTACGCGACTGTGTATTTTCACTTCACCGACCTGGTCACTCTTGCAAACACTGTTGATTGTGCTTAATCGAATTTCTTTTCCTTTGCGTACATTTTTAAATACACTCTTATCGCTGCACACATGTATGCCTGCTCCTGATTCCAGGATCCAATTCTCAATGCTTTCATTGTTGGAGGTAACTAGTGTTTCAATCAAAAAGTCCTCAACATTGAAACTGCTCAAATCTTCTTTTTGTTTAGATTTTGGATCAAATTTGTTATGATTCTTCGAATAATTCGTATTTTCAGTTTTAGATCAGCAATTCCTTGCATAATGTCCATTTTTGCCGCAGTTGAAACATACAAATTTCGACTTGTTATCTTTTGAGGAACTATTTTTCGAATAATTTTCTTTTTCTCCGCCAGTCGAATCTCTGATGTCTCTTCGAGTGGCCAATAGCTCGTTGCTATTGTTTGATCCATTGTAACTTTTCTTTTACGATTTTATCCGAATGTATTTGGACATTAAGGCTGATTTGATGTTATCATAGGTAACTTGTTTTAGGTCCCATCCCGTGGTTATTTGGTGTCTCACGGCCTTATATTTTTCGGGAACTTCCCGTATGAATTGAAAAGCAATCAAATCGTGATCAATTGTCTTTCCAACATTAGAGAGCTGTCTTACAATATCGTCGGGATATATACACCTCCATCTTCTCTTTCGCTCTCAATTTTGTATAGAGAAATTTTTCAAACAACGAGAAGACCCTGGCCATTTCCTTAGGCTGGTAGATGTCTATGAGTTTTATCCATACTTTGTACGCCGTTTTACAACCTTTGATGATGTTCTGGCATTCAGATGTGAGGGATAAGCATATTGACAAATATGCTTTGCCAGATATCAATTTAAATTCACAGTGCTCCTCTTGCATTGCATTTGGAGATGATGGGGCCATGACTCCATCAATGTGTTTCTCCAAATCCTTTTTAATTAGGAATAACCTAATGTTCCAGGCCCACGTGTCATAATTTCCACCGTGGAGCTTGAGAAATGCAAAAGTCGTTTTATCATTTTTTGAAGATGAAGTCGCCATTTCTCAATGTACAAATATGCAAATAAAAATTCAGAATCAGCAGTTTTGTAAGTATTTTTCGAATTATTTTTGTACTTACACAGCGTAATTGTTTTACCAATTAATCACGCAATAAGTGTTTACTTCTTAATTGATTTTCGTAAAGTTCCAAAATTTCAATGCGGCACGCCCTTTGTCTTGTGAAAACATGCATATTTGAAATCCAATTCTTGTGTCAATCTACGCCGATAATTCAACTTGAAATAAATTTTCCCATGCAGCTGGAAACGTTGTGTGGTTGCCCATAACCAAATGTTGATTTTTACTTACAGTTGCAGATGGGAAAAACATGTGAGTTAGTTTGCTCAAATTTGCACATTATCACTTTTGGCATGGAAAAATCAGCTTAACGAATTTGTAACTGCAATCTTGTTTTTGCAACACTTGTTTTCAGGTTTACAGTGTTCTCCAAAGTTAATATTTCAACACAATATTTACTGTACAAATGTCCTGGTATCATTTGTAAAGGTTTGGATGATCCAAAATGAACTTCAATCGATTTTAAAATAACAAAACGAATTTATTAAACTGACTAGCTAAAACTACAAGTTAACACTCCAAAATCATCAAGTTAACAAGGTCTACTCTTGGAACATAAATTCGACTTGAATGTCCAAAGATAGCACACAGCATCCTGTGCTATAAATACATTTTTAGGTGTATTAAAATGGCTTCATTGCAGGTGCAAATTAACGTAAGCCATCTATCGACAAAATACACAAATAAAAATAGTAAATACATGAAAACAATGCTTTTGAAACTATTAATTATACTTTTAATTATTCTTATGTACTAACAATTCATTTTAACTTAAGTTTACAGCCATTAATAACATAAAAACAATATTCTAACAAAATATTATTAATAATACAATATTTACTAAATCAACAATCGAGTTCAACCAATGAAGTCCGAATTATTGAACAATACCACAAGAGACTATGGCATTAATTTGTCTCGTGCGGTTTCTCAAGAACTAAAGATATATTCCGATGCCTCATAGGCGACTGCAATAGATGGTCATCGTTCAATTAGTCATTTTATTTGGACATTAGGAGACATTTTGTTAGGATGGCGTACTTGAGTTCAAAAGTGTGTCGCCAAGTCAACTATGGAGACACCATGGATTTGGCCGCTTCTCATAATTCGAGATTCTGGTTTGCAGTTTCGAGATTTCATACTTGTACTTTTTGCCAAAAATCAAGCCTCAATGAGTTTTGCTGGAAATGACATTTTAAACCATAGAACAAAGCATATTGACATTTGTTAACATTATATTCATCAATTACTACGGAATGATGAATTTGTGCTGGTGTATGTGCGTTTGGACAGAAATATTGCGTACTTGTTTACAAAGCCTCTTCTGCGTGCCAAGTTGGATTCTTATTTGTTAGGGTTTAGTTGTCCAAGCATATAGCTTTCATTTAAGGGTTTCTGTGTAGCCCTTTGTGTGTGGTTTTAGCTGTGTGAAGCTGGCAGGTTGTTACTGCTTGTCACTAGAGTGAGTAGTTGTTCAAGGTTGAGGTTGTAGCCTCTGAAAACAGCCATAGTCTACAGTGTGAATAATCGATGTGAATAAAGGATCTTTATGTGAACCTCCACAACTGATTATTGTTTCATCTTGTGTGCTGCATCAGATGGTACCGCGAACATTATTTACGCTATATTTATTGAGATTTATTCATTTATTGTATTATATTGAGTTTTTTGAATTGTCAATAAATAAATGGTGTTTATGAGTACTTGGACAGGGTGGGACATGTTGATATGAAATATGTTCAAGTTTGTAGGTTTTATTATCATGTTAGTATTAGAGTTATTAGTGCCATCTATGCATGGTATATGCTGTTATAATACTGCAGGCTGTTACTGTTGAGTAACCTGGGGTTACTTAGCAGAGTACTCTTTCAAAGTGAAACAGTCCTGCCATTGTAACCTTGAATCTTCTTCTCTGCTTCTATTCATTAAAACTTGCTGTTTGCTCGTTATGTGAGTTGTAATTTTTGGTCTCGGATCCAACAGTTTCCTCGTCTTCTCTAAGTGAAACTGACCTTGTGCGCCCCCTCGTATTGATCTGGTTGTTCTTCTGATCTCCGCGACCGCTGATTTTCCACCTCAGTTAGGGCGTCTTTGATCATTAATATCGATCTTTTTTCTCACTCTTTGCACTACTATTCTTAGTAAATCATATTCCTCCTTCACTCCTTCGAGTTGTGAGGGTTTTGCTTCACTGTCGGCTGGGCACAGACCCCAGCACAGCAGATGAATTGACTCAAACTTAGAGGGGCGTCTGCGTGGGCTCAACGAAAGTGATGACTTCTCGCCGTCGTTTCAGCCGTTGGGTATGGGCAACTGGAACTCCCAGGTTGGATCCCGAAAACAAAAACAGTGTCCGGCGGCCGGAAAACAAAAGGCATGGAGATTCTGACTGGAATCTCTATGATGGTTAAAAATAAAAAAAAAGGTGGGGGTATTACTGAGGAGAAGTTTCCATCTCTTCGGTAGTAGAGACGATGGTCTCTTCCGTTGTCGAGATGGCTACGTCTTTAGTGGTCGAGATGACCATCTCCTCAGTAGTAGAGATGGTAATCTCCTCCATCGCACCCAGTAAATTCTCCGTCGGAGAATTCTCTGGTTGCAGCGGCGGTGGGGACATGAAAATCAGTTGGGACACAAAAATCAGTTGGGTTGGGGACACGAAAATCAGTGAAGATTCCCGTGTCTCCAATGGGGGAAATCCAGGTGGGGGTGTAGTGGTCGAGGAAGCGAGGAGTGCGGTTATTGCTTCCCACTCTGCCGACGTCAAAATAATAGTGGGAGTAGGGGGGTAGAAGGTTGCGGGTTGTGAGATCCGTGCCCCCCTTTTCTCTACGGGCTGGTGACGACCTGCCGGCAGATTGAGTGGATTGGTCGAGGGCTGGGGAGCTGCTTGCTCCTTCGCTCCTAGCCTCTTCTCTTCTGCCCGCATGGCTTTCACTCGACCCAGGAAATAAGGTAAGGGGGTTGGCAGTGGCGGAGCATCCGTTGCCCACCGCATGATGTGTTTGGGTATTTCATGCCGTGACGGTATCGGCCAATCACCATCATAACCAGGTTGCACCTTGGACAGGGATGTCCACACAAAATCTAACTTGGTTATTTGATGGTGCTTGACCGATACACTATCAGCATCTAGTTTGAATGGGGTACCCCAAACGACAGCTTGGAGCGACAAGATACGCTCCAACCAATCATTGGCGGGGGAACCTATCAAGCGGTTAATTGCCACTATGAGCTGTTGCGCACGTGCGCACCGGCGATTGGGTTTCGTACCATCGTCCCCACGTGTTAATAACGCACGCAAACGATCATACATGTTGTTGAATATGGGGCCACGATGCACAATCGCCAATATGCACCATAGCATATGTAGCACAGCCCACACTGCCAACTCTGCTCGCCAAGCTATGACGGCGCTCGGACTCATTGTAATTACTCTAGGAGCAATACAAGCCAGGGCGTCGCCATTGAGGAGTGGGCACTCCATGAAGGGATCCTATGCACATTTGGAGGAAGGCGAGGGGACGAGTTCCCAATGGAAGTCATTCCAGTTGGATCGTTGCTCCCTGGCGTCCTCAGCGAATTGTGCGATCAGTTCCCGAGCTCTAACTGCCATTGGGTCTTCTTCTTTGGTTGCAGCAGCGGGACTTGAGGGAAACTCTAATTCCGTTGCCGCAGCCCATAAAGTTGACGCATTCGGGGAAAAAGGTCGGGGTTCAGGTGACGTTTGTTGGGATATTACCTGGGGTATTGGTGAGGGAGGTTCGGAAGATTGGGGAGGGGAGTGGAATACTTCCATCTCCTCGGAGGCGGCAGTTGAATTATCAGCGGAAGGACCGCCAGTCTCGCATTGCTGCTGTTGTTGCTTCGCGAGGCTCGCTGTCCTCTCGTCGGCTCTTCGTTGTTTTTTAGCCTGTACGCGCACGCGATTGCGAAGTGTCGTGTTAGAATGTAATGTCCAAGAAACACAGTGTTTATTATTAGGCATGTGTAATATCATTACAGATCCAATGTAGTGCCATCTGTTGATATAGTCTAATGTTTCTGTTGTTTTCTATGGTCTATTGTTTAGCATTGTAGACTTG
>JAQFZU010001428.1:0-13548 GCA_034696185.1 Henia vesuviana | reverse complement strand
TTAAAGCAAAAAAAAACTTTCTAACTTTAATTCCAGAATTAAATTTGCATCTCACACTCGCTTTAATGGCTTTTTTTTCTCTCTAACGCTAATTACATTTTATGTCACTTTATGCAAATTAAAACAAAATATTTTTTTTTTGACTTTTGGATTTTTACTGAATTTCAATTTAAATTGATTTTTCCTTTTTTTTAAAATTTATTTTAACTTTTTCACTTTTGATTTATTTTTTTTAAGAAAATCTAAAATACTTTTTTTAAAATTTATTTTTATTTTTATTTACCTTCTGCACATTGCAAGGCATTAATTATGTATAAGTTAAGAAACCCTCGGAGATAAACTGCTTTTTTTGTTTTTCTTTCATTTCTTCGATCGACCATGCCAGTGGCATTGCACAAAGTCTTTTTGTAAATAATTTTTTATTTTTATTTTACACAATTTGCAAAGACATTTTGAGTTCGAAACATAAAATTTTGGCACTTTAAATTAAATAAATCGAACAGCTCAACAAAAGAAATTTTCACATTTCTGATACAAGACTCAATTACATCTTAGATCAAAATCCCCATAGACTTCCGTAGAATTCAGAAGTTAAAACTTAAAAAAAATAGTAACTTATTTAAAATAGCTTTAGTGTTGTAACAAAAGATTTTGTGCGGTTATAAAACTTAATTACGTATCCAGCATCTCCGTACGAATATTATATTAAAAATACCATGGGAAAAAAAACTTATAAATTGAATTATAACTTACAGAAATATATTATAAGTATGTAAAGACGAACAAAAGATAAATGGTTACTTAATTAACTAGCAGAAATTAAATTTAGAAAAATATTAAAATTTCTTTTTATTTTTTTTAGAATGAAATAGACTTGTAACAAACTCATTACTCGCATAAGTAAACAAAGACCTTCCCTTAAAATGGAGGTCAAATGCAGTTAATTAATAAGTTTCCAACTAACATTTTGTAAGGGTACTTTAACAGCTTCAATTCCCTCGAGTTTCTGCTCATTTTCTGTCAAAAAGAAAAATAAAAACCGATAAAAACGTTGCAACGAGTCTAATTATTTTTGATGGTATTGAAAATGCAGTGATTAATTCTAACGACTTCGGGGGTCAGAGAAGATCGCAGCCGTATATTAGCCTTATTTTCAACTGTTCGTGTGAGGTGAGATCAGTATTGATCTCGTGTGTCACGTGATGATAATAGATTTAAAGCTTCTTTTCAAGTGAGTGACATGTTAGAAATGAGGTGAAACTGATGAAGCGAGGAGTCAAGAGTAGCGCAATGACTGATTAACTTATTCCAAATCCCTGTAGAGGATGGTCGTTGTTAATTATTTGCAAAAATTGTTTTTTTTATTTTTTTCCGGTGTTGTAATAATCTAAAATTTTGGCATTTTTCCAAATGGAACAAAACTTTTGTTCGTTTTTTATGGGTCCTTAAAAAACTCATTTTCGAGTCGGTTAAAATAACACGCACGGAATTTTATGGTTAACGGGAACTACGTATGTCATTGGTGCCCTGAAAATTTCGAGGGCCCTTAACAAGGCCCTGTGTGATCAAAAATTTAAAAAAAAAAAGGTTTTTACTTTTATTTTCGATTTGATCAAATTTTTATTTTAAATGATTTTTTTATATTTGATTTTTATGTTTTTTTTTTCTTCTACGGAAGCGCGTGCGTAACATTAAATTTTTGGTGTTTTAAGGTTAAGTCCCAATTGGCATTGCTTTTTATAAGCAAAAAAGACTACTGATAACTGATTTACGATCGCGTGAACTGGCTTCCGACGCTTTTTTTGCTTTTTCTGTGTGTAATAAAGGGCATTTTTCATTTCGCATGTCCCTAGTCATCCTTTGCACACAAATCACGAAAACTCACTACTTTATTTTTCTTTGCTTTCTACTTGGAATTGTTATTTTTTTTATTTGTTTTGATGGATCTGAGTGCACTCGATACTCTTTATAAACTTATATAACGACACAAGTAATTTCTTCTCAGAAGTTAAATTTGCTGATTTTTAGTATTAAAAAATGTGTTAACACAAAGCACATTATAAAGTAAAAAGAAAATTTTTATTTTCTTTGAACGTTTTTAGGGTTTTTAAAATGGAAAATTTAATGGAATTCTGAACTATTTGTGAATGTCTTCAAATATTTGTAATTTTAACTCAAAGAATTTTAATGGAAATTTTGAAAAAATTATTTTACATTTTTTTCTATTAGTTTTTCTAGATTTTTCTTGAAAAGTCTTTATTGACAAATATTATAATAATTATTACTGCCATTATTTATTATTATTTATTATTGTCAACATCTGTTACTTTCACAATATACCGTGATTGACAATAACAAATCGTTTAATTATTAGGTATAGAATTTTGAGGTTCATTTAAAATACATTAAGAATTTATACATAATTAATATTTACCAAATAAATTCCCACTCAAAAGATACATTAATAAATAAACCGTCAAAAGAAACCACAACTTTGATTAATTTTCTAAACTTTTTAAAATAATTTTTAAATTTTTTTAATTAAAAATATTTTCAACAAATTGAAAATTAGCAAATTTCGGAAACAATATTCGTGTCGATGTTTGCAATTACACGTTTTCTAAGTATGGTCTTTTTAAGGTTCGAAAAGTGTTTTTTTTCTTCTCTTCTATTCATTCACCATCAGCAGAAATTTAAGTCGTGGTAATTAGAGAATGGAAAGAGGAAAAAAAGCTTTTGTCATGTGAAAACATACAACCTCCTTAGCACATTTTCAATGCAAATCAAGTCGTTTCATCCAATGGTTTCCACTTTGCTATAAAAATGGCGCTCTCGACGCAAATTACAAGAATCACATCACTAGATCTTAATTTTTAATAAAAAAAAATCGTAAAAAAATCAATTTAAATAAATGTAAGATTTTTTTTATAGTTTTAAATTAATTCTATTGAATTACATAATTTGAACTGAAGCAATTCAACTCTAGAAAAAAATTTCAATGAGAACTGCAGATGGTAATAAAGTAAACAAAAAAGTTTTTCAAAAAGAGAAAAAAAATTACCAAAAATAATATTTTTTTAGATTCCAATTTTCAATTTTAATTTTTTTCAATACCAAAAAAAAAAAAAATTGAAGGATATTATTCCATTCGTAAACGATTTTGAAAATCGTTTCCGAGCAACTGAGGCTTTTCAAATAGATAAATATACATGTGGTCCCATCTGGTGACACTGAAGAGTGCCTTTGTCTAAACAGCTGACAGAAATTGCGGAAAATTGTTCAAACAAGTTGCCTCAATTTTATTGACATTTGCAAAACGCCTATTCAATTCGAAAAGCATCGAGTTAACTCAAAATTAGTTCAAATCCTACGCAGCAAATCATCCTTGTTTGCTTTTAACGCTACACTTGGTTTAAATGAAGACCTTCGACAAACATGTTTATGAATATTGCAAACGAGTATTGAATTTCAACATTAATTTATAGCATTTAATGATGTGAGAGAAAGTTTACTAAAATCTAAATTTAAATGCAAATTTTGAATTTAAAAGGGAAAAAAAATGTTTTCTTTGTATGTCAAATGGGGCAAAAGAAGAATTATTAATTAGATGGAAATCAATTGCATTGGATTTAAGGATAAAGGGATTATGGTGTTGCCCACGGAATTGTTTGTTCATGTAAATGTTTGTTTGCTTTTAATGAAATTGGGATTAGTGGACACTTGTGTTTTCTTCTTTAGTTAACTTCGAATGCCCACAAGAAATTTAACAACTCGAAGAGAGATTAACAACAGATTTTCGTTTGATACACGTTAATCCTTATTTCAATGCTTTATTTCAATCGTTTTCTAAATATTATTTTAAATGCTAATCTTGGAGGTTAAATGGTAATACTTTTCGCATGTTATCAAGAAAATTTAAATTTATTAATTTAAAATAAAACTAATTACTTCAATGTTTGTCTGATATCTTCAAAATTAACTTTTAAATGTTAAATTAGTTTCAGCAAATAAACAAACAAATTTTAATTTCAAATGCCAAAATTAAAACTTTGTTTGTTAACATTCAAATTGTATTTCGGTGAACAACAAAAGACAGAATGCATTATAAAATGCAAAATCTAAACGTGCAAAATTTGTAAATATTTATTTAATTTACTCTGTGTTTTATAACTTATTGAATAACCGACAATTGAAAATTTAGAGAATAATCAGACCCAAACAATGCTCGACAAGAACTTAGAACACGCGTTTTCATCAGTATCGACATTCTTGCCTTTTGCCTCGCACACACGTACTCGGTCGAGGTTAATGTTGCGTGCAAATACATTGGTTTCACATTAAGCGAAAGCAAAAAAAAAAGTCTCACAGCACGTATAGATAGAGGACCACCAACTGGCATTTGTAGCGATTGTAAAGTGTAGTTAATTGATAATAGCAATCCAGACGCATGTTAGAAAGTAATTCACTAAACATTTCCTCGTCTGTACTCCATTTTGAATTTTTTTTTTACTTTTAATTATTTTTTATTGTGTGGCGTGAAGAGCCAAACTGGCAATTATGATGTGCAGGAAACGGTATGGCTTCATGTTTCTGTTTAAACTCATCTCCGGTTGATGACTCTGCCACGTGGTGTGCCCGTTGTAATTATATCTAACAAGCGAGGAGCTTAACATGGCCGCCTGGTGATGTACTTTTATTGCTTTCGAGTTTAATAGGCCTTCTACAACTCGTTTCGAGGAACTGTATCAAATGAAATTTTTTAACTGCTTTTGCTACGCTTCAATTTGTATATTTGTAATTTTAAGTGAAAAAATTTCGAAAGCAAAAAGTCACTTGAAAATGTATTTTTACAAGTGTTTGTTATCATTTAAAATGAAAGGGCAAATGTAGTGGAAGAAGAGTTTTAGTGGACACAAAGGATTAATTATAAATCCCACTTTTTACACCTTAAGTGCAATTGCTGTTAAAAACTGGCACTTAAATGGCCAGTGTTTTAATTGCAATAAATTTTTTAAACAAAAAAATTTTTTAAAAATATTATGAATGTTAAAAAATGCTAATAATGATGCGGAAAGTATATTATTTACAATAATTGAATGTCATATTATATTTAGTAAACGAAAACAATGCAATTTAGTGTTTCTATAGCAATATTGCATTAAAAAATCAATTGCATATCTAATATCACTTAAGCATCAGCATATTTTTTTCTTCTCTAAAGGAAGTTCTTGTTGCAATTTAGAGTGCTTTTAAGTGACACTTTTGGCTTGATCAGGAATTTCTAGGATGCACAACTACAACTGTTGAAAATATGTGACTCCATTACAAATATTCCAAGATGCTGTGTCGATTTTTCAGTTAAAAGTAGTTAACTGTGAAACCATTTTTGAGAAAATGTTGCTGAAACATTATTTTCCTGGAACTTTAATTTCCATAAAAATGTTCTAGAACATTTCAGCTTGTAGAGAGGCATAGCATTGGTGTCCTCAAAATCATTAGTCCGCATGTAAACTGCATGTGCAGTTTCCATGCGCTTGAAATAGCAAGAATGTTGGGAAACTTACAAGTAACAAGTGTTGGTTAAAATGTTTTTATTTTTGTCTCTTTCTCGTATTAACTTCGCACTTTAAACTGGTGTTGAATCGCAGGATTGCAGGGCACGTGTGGTAGCTTGAGATTACGTTTTAGTCCATTTCTCATTTTCTTCCTTAAAGAATTAGTCGTAATGCTGCGAGTTTAAATCCTTCTTCTTTTCAAAAAATCCTTTTTCCAACTTTCGTATTCGTGTCTATTCTTCCGTTTACCCGATTGTGAATGTCACTAAAGCTGTCATTACATTATAGAAAAATCTCTAAAAAGGGAAATATTCTGTCAATCAACAGTACTTAGATATAGAAGTCAATGATTTATGCTAATCCGATTCATTAAATTTTTCATTTTGTCATTAATAAATTTGCATTTTTTAATTCTGAAATTTATATTTTTTTTTTGCTAATATTCCAAGTTAGTTGTGCTAATGTGAACACACACGTTTACATTAGATGTCACGATAAGGAAACAACAACATTATGGTGCATTGTGGAAGAAATGAATGCAACTATCGCAAGAAAAATGCAAGTAGCCAACAAAGTGTGTCAACCAATAATGATATCATATCTCATATGATTATCAACTTTATTCAGGCATTAGCAATAGCAGCAGATGAGTGTAAACAAAAACTATTTAATGTAAACATAATTTCTAAAGTTGAGTTTTACAGTTGCAGTAAATGTTGGTTTTGAGAAATAGCTGCATAACATGTGTTTGTGTTCATATTGCTATATGGCATTTTGCGCAGCAATATTGGTATGGAAATATGAAATGTGTCCCGGATGCTAGTGACAACCAATCGTAAGCAAGTTAGAAATCCCATCTTTCTTTATTTTTTTTATTTACTCAACTCTTTGGAGTATTTGTGACATATTGCATATTGCAATTTCAGAGTAATAACTACTTCTATTATTTGCTTTTTATTTCTTCATTTTTATGCAATTCTTATTTTACTTTTACTTTATTGGTTTTTTTTAATTATTTCTACCCATAATGCATCGTTTCTAGAGCTACTGTTTAATTTATATTACAGTATTATAAGTGCAATGTGAACTCGCAAACAAAACAAATGCTTAGAAGTCGTTTAGTATTGACTTTGAGATAGAAATTTTGGATTTTTCAAGACCAAAGAGTTGACACAGTCATCCAATATATATATTTGAGTAAGTGCTGACTTAGCTTAATTAGGAATTGTACATAAGTCTGAAATTACAAAATTAAATTAAAAATTAATAAATTAAAAACAAATTCGGCAAAAACAAGGCAGTTTATTCAAAAATTAATACAACAGGAAAGATCTATAAACAAAATCTGAAAAATGTGCAAAATTCCATTCAATTTTGCAAATTATAAATTCCCAAAATTAAATCCCCACAATCGAGCCAAAATCCATAAAGTTTTCATAAATATATACTTCACACACCCATCCCAATACATAACATTAAACACATTACTTGTCATAACATTTAAACTGCATTTACGACACTATAATATAGCATCACACGTTGCAAAACATTTTTTGGCGACATCACATTCTTGCTGTTTATTACCGCTATGAAATTATACACGAGACGTTTGCATAAGTTACACAGTTGCATAGTTTAATATACGACGTTTCTGCGTGTTGAATTATTCTCAGTGCGATGCCATCAACACTATCTTCAAGTGTAATTCCAAGCCACTCTCATGAGATTATGATTGTATATGGTGCTGGTGGAAGCTCAAAGTGCAAGTGGGTACTAGTTCCAGTGAGTTAAGTGAGAAAATGGAAGCGTAATGTATGTCTGCAATTGGCTTCTTCCGTACTAACAGCCAACTGCTGTTGGCAGTTTTGAGGGACACGCACAAAAAATGAGGTAAAAAGAAGAAAGAAAATAACGATTGAGTCTATCCTCGATTGCACTTTTTAATAAGAAAAGTCACATTTCTTAACCTCTCAACCTTTATCTTGATTTATTATAAACATATGGGTTTAATGGGGTCGGTATAGTTAATAAATTGTTCATATTTATTTTTGAAAATATTTTCATCATTTCAGCTGGGGAATAAATGTTGTTGACGGTAGACGAATTCGAGATTTCCATTTTTATTAAAGATAAATCTCTTTGGGCATGTCTTCGGGTTACACTTGAATCGTGTAATTTTGTTTCTTTCATCGTCTTCTTCTGACCCTTATTTTACTTTTCTTTATAAGTTGAAGGGCCTTTTTTGAAATTTTGTACTAAAAGATCAGAATTTTATGACTTTTTTCGTTAGACGAGAAATTCATAGATTTTGATAAAATTTTACATTTTATAAAATTATTTATTAAAATAATATTTCATTTGGAAATTCTAGGGAAATTTTAATAAAATTTTAGATTATAATTTTTTAAAGTTTTATATGATTTAATAATTGAAATTTATTAATTTGTTAATTAATGATATTGTATTGAAATGTTTGTTAAAGTCGTTTTGAAATTGAAATTTAATTTTTAAAAATTGATTAAATTTTAATCAATTTGAAATTGATATAAAATGAATAAATTACAAAATTACAAAATTACAAAATAAAAATATTTCACAAATAAAAAATCATTTCATTTCTCATAGAATAAATCAAAAATCTTTAATTACATTTTTTTTTCAAATAAAAATTTTTAATCACTTTAACAGCTATAGTCGACAACTTATGATGAGAAAAAATGAATTTTTTGAGCAATAAAATTGAAAAGTAATTTCAAAAATTTCAAAAAAAAAAAAAAAAAAAAAAATTGCTGAGAAAATCCATTTTGATTTATTCCTATGACCAACGTTTTGCATGTTATTCTCAGTTGATAAAAGAGGTAAAGTGAAAAATTTGACATTTGCAATTGTTATGGAATAAAATGGAGAAAAGAGTCGCGACAACTTAAGTTGCGTCAGTTTACCAGCAACTGGTTACTAAATCACCGATGACAGTGATAAAGTATACGTCCTACGGAATTATGAGATTTACTGCGACCGGCAATTGCAAAACTGAGTTTTTCATCGCTAAGGTCTTTTTTAAAAAAATTTGTCGCATATTTTCCTACAATAAATCGAAATTTCTGCTTTTGAATCTACGAACCCTAAAAAAAATATTGACTCGTAAATCGCTTTTCTCCATAAACTCGCATTTATTGATTAACAATTTTCTTGACGTTATATGAACTACCGCAGTTTATTTCATCCAGTAATTTTTTAAGCCCGATTTCACCCGGATTTTCTAAGAAATAAACCCAATCTCATAAATACTATCCAAATCAATGATTGCTTTTAGTCCATATAATAAGGCATTGCCAATCATATTAAAAATTCAAATTTCTTTAGCTTAAAAATTCCTTAAAGTAATGGAATTAAAGTGTTTTAATAAAAACTCTTCGGCGCTATATTAAATAGGCCGTGAAATTTACAGCGCTACCAATTCGCACTTTTCGAAGCCAGACATTTACTTCGCTCGAATTTTTCTCTCGGAATCGCAAGTTGATTGATACTGAGGACATTTAGTCGTACCACCCGCACTTCTTCATGCTTTGGACGCAATTTTCCGCACCACCGAATTCTGGTTTGCAACTGAGTGCGTAATGAACAACTGCTACCAAAT
This sequence comes from Henia vesuviana, assembly GCA_034696185.1. Lineage (NCBI taxonomy): Eukaryota > Metazoa > Arthropoda > Chilopoda > Geophilomorpha > Dignathodontidae > Henia > Henia vesuviana. The sequence goes on along the minus strand of JAQFZU010001428.1, from coordinate 4,356 downwards.
ATCCTAGTGGCAATAAGAACAAGTGCATTTGTCCTAATTTGGCGACGAGTAATGGCAGTTATATTGCCGAGTTGATCGTAAAAATAAACGAGAAAATTGTAAATGTCATTTAATTTTTAAAAAAAATTTAATTACTGAAAAGTGACGTTAACTTGTTTATGCCGTTATAAATTTCATAATATTTAATAATGAACTCGACTTTCCGACTCGATATAGTGTTAAAAGGTGTGTGTTAAACTTAATTCTTCTCATCCAAATCATCCAAAGTTAAGTCATTGAAATGTATCTTGATAATTTAATGGAATTTTATATTATTTGGGTAAGATGGAGTAACACGTCACGTCGCGATGCCTTATTAGTGTATACAAATTTCAAGGGAAATATGAAATGAGATTACTTGTTGCAGGAGCTAAACTGCAATGCAATTAAGCTCGACTTGACTGCCTTGCAAGTGAAATTTTGCGCATCACCGCAATTTGGGAGGCGTGAAAACGATATCTGCAGTTCATATAGAAACTTCACTATTTGCAGGCATCAATTACCACTCAAGTAGAATCGACTTTAACAAATAACAAGTTTCTAATCTTATTGAAAGTAGTTTAAAACAGCCTTCCAAATTCGGATATAATTCCTGCATTTTTTGCTCTATGGTCATTTGGAGTGAACAAAAACACCTTTTCCGGTTCCGGTAGAAACTTGAAAATATTTGGGCATTAACTACTAGCAAGTTAGTTAATACCTACAAAATTGGTGAGTGACCTATGGCTTTTTAAATCTTGGCTAACCCCCACTGATAAATATTTATTAAATGCATTTTGACCCCTGAGATAAAAGTATTGCTTCCATGGTAACAATATCAACTTGTTCTCGCGAGAAACAGAATCAATCCATTTTTTTTTCTGTTTTCCCTGCAACACATTTTCTGGTGCAAGAAGGTGGTTGTAATCGGCCCAGCAGGAATTGCCGCCATTTTCATTGGACTCACGTGGCGTTTGTTGGAGAGACGGAAACCACTCACAATGTGGCCCCAGGCCCCGAGCTAGTGAGCGCTCACTTTTTCTGGGTCCATCAATTCCAATTTGAAGCAAAAATGGGATACTCATTCCATTAGGAAATTTCTTTTTTTCTTTTTTTCGATCTCACCCCTTGTGGTCTTTTAGTGCTGAAAATCAATGGAAATAATTGACAAATCAATTTAATTCTAAAAAGTATTATTCCTATCTAAGTTTAAAATTGTTAAATTCATTTATTTATGTAAATATTACTTGAGAAAATTTAATGGTAGAACAAGAATTTCATTGATTTCTCTGCTCGTCTTCGTAATGAGACTTCAACTTTTTAACTTTGCGGCAATTCAAATTGATTAAAATGCCATTCAATCACATTGACTCTGAAACGACTTGTGACATGAATTTTATTTTTTCATGAATTTTATTCAACATCTCGACTCTCGAGGCTATCTTCGCGCGTGTCACTTACTCATCCAACTGCAGGAAAAGAGTTGATGCTTGCGGATGAGCTTGTTAAGAAGGAAAAATAAAGTGGGTTTAGCCCGATTACTTTGGCTTCGCTCCAACTTGCACTCGATCGATTGATAATGGGCTCGAGAAAAGCAACTGAAAATTCATTTCATCTTAAAACGAATTATTAAAACGAATTTCGACAAAATGCACCATCCCCGCGAGACTCTCGTGGATTATCTGAGGACGGCCATATTGGCTTTTACAATCGTCCGCGGAAGGAGTGTCAAAATGGGATTCGAAATTGGCACAAACATCTCGCGTGGGAGTTGTTAATAGTGAGTCGAGTCAGACCATAACGACTCGAGTGCGGTGCTAAATACTTGACTTAATAGCGCTCTTTATCGTCTCTTTTTAACGCGTTTTGCGATAAATATTTGACGTGCGCTTGTCTTTTAGCATTTTTCTTTCTTTTTCGACTTACTTTTTGTTTACCACTGGCGCGGCAGTTTAGCGAGAGATGAATGAAAAGAGACGGCGAATTATCAGTCTTGGCCTGGGCTTTCTGTCAACAAGAGACTCGTGTTAGTGGCCCGGCGAAGATAAGGAGCGTCGTGAGAAACTCTTTCTATTTTTCTTAGTGGGATTTTGTCTGCCAAAGTTTTATAGCGTCGTTTCTCTCTCTCTCCCTCTCTTTCTCTCTCTTTCGGAAACTCATAGCACTAACTCTTATTGTCTGCACTCCTTATTTCGTTACCAGGTCTGCGTGACAATGTTAAGGTTGTAGGGTTGGGAATAGGAGAAACTAATGAGATGCTGCGCTACGAGTCTTATTGTTTCTTAATGGCTGCAAACGCATGGAGTTTTGTACGTAGTCGCTGAGCACGCGCGAATTATCTCAATTCAGATAACACGAGAAGTTGGGTGTGTCACTTTGTCGTGTGTTGAATGGGATAGGGACTTTTTGAGGGAATTTTATGGTAATTGTTAGTTGACTTTTTTACTAACTCTGTTTTGTGGGAATTTTACATTTTCATGCTTGAAATTTAAACTTTGTGAAAAGAAATTTTAGTTTATTCAATACACACAAATTTATGTTTAATTGCAAACATTTTTTGACATTTTTTATATTCTAATATATTATTTTTTTACTTGTTAATGAATAGGTTAATTTATTTAGTTTTTAATATGTTTTCAGTTGTGATCTCATCGCAATCATATCAGGAAGGTCCATCGTTTACGTTGGAACCCGAAAGTACAGTCGATTTCTCCAATGATACTGGGGCGCAAATCGCGTGTTCGGCCCGCGGTTCACCTTCTCCACACGTCCGTTGGACAGTCGGCGATGGATCGCACGTGACGGACGTGCCGCGGATCCGTCGGGTGTTGCCTAACGGCACTTTAGTTTTCCCTCAATTCGGCGCCGACGAGTACCGACAAGACGTCCACGCGGCCGTCTACAGGTGCATTGCTTCAAACTCTGTCGGTACAATTGTGAGTCGCGACACATGGGTCAGAGCAGGTACGAAATTTGTTGCTTAATTATTGAGTAAATTGCTCGGTTGGCAAGTCTAGTGTTAACTGCAAAGTTGATTAATTTCGAGTTTAGTCGCGCCATGCAATGCGGTTTGTGGGCATTTTCAATCTGAGGGCAGATTTATCACAATACCACCGAAGTAGGTGTGGGAATCAGTTATTTCGGCCCAGAATGTGTCCCACCTGCGACACGCAGTTGCAACTTGTGCCTCTTGGATTTTCGCCAAAACCCACAACATTCTTTTACGATCTTGGATTTTAAGGAAAAAAATTTTGCAAGAATCGACAATTTTTTTTTTGATTTTAAATTTACAATTTTCACATGTTTTCAGCGGACAAATGGTCGAAATTGAGAATATAAAGTATGCCAGAATTTTTTTGCAGCACATAAGCGCTATTGCAAGTGCTTAACGAGTGTTGGACTTTGAGGATAAGCCACGGGTGTGTTTCGGTGACGATCTTTCTACACCACACGGGTCCCTCGTGAATGGCTCAGCGCCAACCACTTGACCTTTTTCTTTAATAAGCTTAAAATGCTCAGTTGCACAAATGAGAGACGTTTAAACGCATTTTCTTTTTTAATAAAATTTTCTTTAGAAATATATTTAATTTATAAAAATAAATAAAAATATCGATTTTCCCATCAAAAAATTGTTGAAAAAAAAAAAAATTTTTTCTGCCAAAATAATAAATCGTAGTTGAATTCTAACCTTTAACTTTAAAATTAAGTTTTAGGATTTAGACACGAACGTCAAAAACAGAACTCGTAAAAAAATTTAAAAAAAAAAAAAAAAACCGACGCCATTTTTAAAAGTGTGTGATTAATGAAGCCGAGCAAATAGTATAAAAAGAAAGGAGTGACAGAAGAAACATATTTCTCATTATTTTATAAGTTAAATTCGTCGGTATTAATTGTTAAGCAGTGAGTAGCATCATAAATTTAATCGAATTAAAGTGGAAGAAATTGATGCGAAAAAGAATAAACGGGTTGAGGGAAAAACATGCAATTTTATTGCACTTGTTATGTTGCACTTGTAAAATCGATTCTTACATTCTATCCATTATTCATTTCATATTTCGAGCTTAGACTAGCGAAATTTGTTTACACTTTTTTTTTGTCAGGGGTTTTTAGGTCGGGTACTATAATAAACTCTCTAGAAATTACTCATAAAGTCTCTTTGATTATTAATAAGAGAGTATAAAAATACATTCGATTTTCATATGTTAAAATTTATATACAAAAATTGTTAAAGTTTGATAATTCTTTTTAAAAATAATTTCATCACTTTCTTGGAAGTTTAGAGTGGAAATGGATAATGAATATAAATATTTTCCCTGGGTTATGTCGAGATTTACATTG
>JAQFZU010001427.1:0-13555 GCA_034696185.1 Henia vesuviana | reverse complement strand
AAAAAAAAAAAATCCCAAAAATAAAAAAGTGAGACAGAGAAAGATGAGAAAAAGTTGGGAATGGAGGGTTTTTCGAGTAGGAGGAGGAGGATTAATCGAGAGCCCAGTTGATTATCCGGCCGCCGTTTGTGCCAATGATTAATTCGGGGACTGGAGATTTCCTCCCCATTAGATGCCGTCCTCCCACCCCCAACCTCCACATCTGCTTAAGATGGATCGCGATGATGGGACGAGCACTGTGGACACGGATCACATCATCCTCGTCGTGTGCGGAAGGAGGGAGAAGTCAGTTAATCAAGTGCCACACCACAAAGAACAGCTCAAGAAGTTGTTATTGCAATGTCCACGTTATACAACGAGGACGAGGCCAATCCATAAATCCCACTCTGATCAATAAAAAAAAAACCTCACCACGACAGAATCGCACTACTTCCGCTCGCAAACACACCCCTCAAAATCCAAAAAAAAAAAAAAAAAAATCCAAAAAAAAATTCTTATCGCCGTCGCCATCACCATCATCATCATCAACAGCATATGAACACCATGTGTGATCAAAGGAGTGAAGTTCCATTACCAAAAATAAAATCAAGTAAAGTAGCAAAAGTCAAGAAAAAAAATACTTGAGCTACCAATGTATTATTCAGACTGGAAAGAGAGTTAGTTGCCGCTTAAGATTCCGACCATCAGTGTCCACTACAAGCAGGGAGAGGAGTAAAGGCTATGGGGGGAAAGAGTGGACAGTAGCCTTGATGGCCTATTAGATTTTGAGTGTCCATTGCAGCAGTGCGGATTCAGTGGCGCCCCCTGGGGAGTCTGGGCACGGCACGTACCGCCGAGAGTGGTCGGAATGGACGCACCACTTGGTACAGTGGGCACGTGGTGACCCGAGTGGGTTTTGGGAGGCTGCGTTGGGTCGGCGGTGCTTCGTCGTCCATCGAATCTAATTAATTAGTGCGTTGCGTCAGGAGCAAACTGCACAGTCTTAATTAGCTTCATCGTTATCAATCCTACTAATGGCCTCTTCCTTCATGAAACATTGAGACGATGCTCAACTCGCTGACCCCCTCCATTATTGATGTTGCCAGTGGAGGTGCAAGATACAGCTAAGGGTGGGGGTTGTTGTGGAAGAGGAGAAACGCAATCCCCCAATGTGTGAGTGGTGGTGACGTGACGTTGACGTGACCCGAAAATGGTCGTATGTGCAAAAAGAGAGTTTTCGAGGGGCTGTTTTCGAGTGGGTGGATGAGGTGACAATGATTGATGCGGTGGCTGAATTTTTCCTTTTGCAGAGAAGCCTAATGTGCGACCCCCGCTGTATGGGGATGTTGTTTAATGATGCATGTAGGGATACCACTACTTTTGTCCATTCCTCCCGATCACCAAAATACTTATTCACCTTCAATTTTTTTTTCTTTTTAAGCCTTAAGGATAAAATGGATCAAAATGTACCATGTGTGGTTTTTACTTTTATTTTTTTTTTGTTATGCTAAAAGCAGGGGCAGTTCGTATTTATATAAAAATAAAAAAAAATTTTTAAAATGGATTTTTTTTTGTCCCCTTTTCAGTAATCGATGGAGACCAGAAGTGACCGAGAAGTTAACATGGAGAAATGCAATACAATAATTTTATTTTGAAAAATATAAATAAAATTTGTATTTATTTTAATTATAATTAAAAACCAGTTTCAATGATTTGAAATTTACATTTTAAGTGAAAAAAAAAAAAAAGTTTTCTTTTTAAATTAAAAATTTTTTATTTATTTTTAGATCAACACCAAGTGATACGCATAAATTCTAATCAGGCAAAAGAAATGAATTTATATAAACAAGAAACTCCTCATTCCATTAATTAAAAACCAATTTACAAAAAAATTTTAAAAAATAAATTTTCTCTTTAAAGAAAAAAATTCTAATTTTAGAGCCCATAAACAAAGTATTTAAAGGCAATTAAATTTTAAAAACTTGCATAATTAATGCTAATTTCCATACTTAAAAAAAATCCCAAAAAATTGTATTAGAATAAAAGGCAGAAAAAATTAATTAAATCGTATACATTGTTTCAATGCCAGTGACATTGTCCTTTTCTCACATTTCATTTGATCCATCAGGTGCGTGCAGGGTCAAGTCACGTGATAAATGACCACGGGTGTGGCAACAAATGGAGCAGAAAATTGAAAAGATTTTTGAAGTCGCCTCCAGTTCGATTGTGAGGGCGTCTTCTCCTCCGCCTTTTGTTTTCTATTTTTTTTCCTTCTTCTTTCCCTTTTTATTGCCATCCTCTTCATATTTTCTTCTTCAAATGGACCTCGCTCGTTTTTATGTGTTTGGCGACGTCCCTTTCCCTACTTCCTACAATCGAGGTAATGAGTTTTGCTTTATCGGGGGACTCGTAACGAGGTCCATCTCTCGCTATAATGTGACCAGCAATTGTTTTAACGAGCTGTTAGTCCAACCCCCTCACACCGAACCCTTTCCGTCCACACAAAACATTGGGCGCAACTGGCGTCACCTTAACCAAATCACCCGCCGCACCGACAGGTGTTGAATACCGCGTCACGCCTTCAAACTAACGAGGTTTTCGGTGATTAGTGACTACCTCGTGGCCAACTCACATTTTCCTTTTTTTCTGCTGACCACTGTCCACTCACGGTCGATACGCTCATTATCCCTGCTAGTCCACTTCTTTCTACCCCCTCCACTCACTCTCCCCTCTCTCAAGGAGCGTTCGATGACCTGTAGGGAGATGTAGAATTTTTTTTTATATTTTTTTAATCCTCGATAGATTTGTCTTTGGATTTGGCACGAGTTTTGCGCTTATCGACGTTTTATCGGAGTCGGGAGTGGTGCATTGTGTGTGTGTTTGTGTGTTTACGCGTTCGTCAATTCAATTACAGCGTTGCGATGAGGTCGTTGAGTAGTGTCCGTCGTGATGGGCCGCGCAGCGATTCGATTCGAGGGTAAAGTGGCTGAGGTTTAATTAGCGTGCGATGATTGAGCGATCAATCGCCGGTTGCGAGAGCGAAGTCGTCGCACCTGCGTCTTCCCGCGACCATTCGATGATGGCCGAGAATTGCGGGTTGGTGTGGACGCGAGCCTTATTGATCCCATCTTCCCCGATCGCCCATCACGTTTACGTGTCCCTACTGGGGTTTTCTCTCTCTCCCCCACTCCCAACATCTCTCTCTTTCTCTCTCAACCTTGCACGAGTGAAGGAAGGTCTGAGACTACACGTCAATTGCGCGTCAATTATACAAAAGCCTTTGATTCTGTCACTAACTAATGTCCATTGCCAGCCCCACTGCGCTTTTGATTGATTTTTTTCTTATCTATTTTTAATTATATTAAATATAGAAATAATTAAATCAATAAATAAATAATTAATTGTCAATTTTTTCTTTTATCACAAATCAGATGGGAATTTCTATGCGTGATTATGGCAAAATGATTTATAGCGTAAATCTTTGGGAAAATCCCTTACGATTTACGCAAATGGACCCTTCGTTATATTTTTATATTTTTTTATTTTTTACGAGTACGTTGAGCTTAACTCGTAGCGAGTTACGAAGTCGGAGCAAAGAACTCGGGTTCTTAATTTAACTGTAACGTAAAACCGAGCCTTTTTTAAATTTCCTTTTGCGGTAAATTTTGACGAGGAATAATCAATTTTCGATTTTTGTTTATTATTTTACAATAGTTAAACGAATTTATTGCTAACTTCAATTTTATTATTTTTGAAGTCCCAAAAAAAATTTTTTTTTTCTAGAATTTAACCAGCTCATTAAGAAAAATCCTTTAAATTGTGCAACTTTGTTGCACTAAATTGCGATGTCAACATAAATTTCTAATCACTAAATTTATTCAATTCGAAAGGACCCTTTGCGGTTTAAGAGTTCGGAAAAACCAGTTTTTCCCTTCAAAAAATTATAAAATTTTTTTTAAAAAGTATTCAATTATTTTTGAAAAAAATTTATTTTGACATAAGCGAAAACCTGATTTGGGTCAAATTTGACATTTCACGGTAGACAATATCATTAAAACTTTGACTCATTTAACCCTATTCGTAAACAAATAAATAAAAAAAATAAATACCAATCGAATTCGATCAACGCTAGTCGATGAAAGGGTTAAAACAGACCAATCACGACGTGAGGAAAGGGTTAATTTATTTGTTGTACACATCGAGCCGATCGAAGAACACACGAGTTAAGGCGAACGGGCGGGATGAACAAACATGGTTCGAGTCAAGAAACGAGGAATAAAACAAGGTGAAAGACACACCTCAACACATGGTTGCTGCTGCTGTGCCCTTCTTTATTTATTTTTTAGACTTTGCACGCAAACGAGCAAAATCGACCCGACACGACTCATTGATAATTCACTCGTTCTTTTTCTCCGACAAAACGGACATTGGCGCACCGATGTAACGCCCATAAATGCGAATCCTTCAGTCGATCAACATCCGTATTTTTTTATTAAAAAAATATTATAAATAAAATATAAATAAAATATGAAATGAGAGAAATGAAACAATTTATTTATCCCTATATAAAAAAAACACGTCGATGAGTTTTCTATATTTAAATGCACTATTTTTGTATAAACTCCAATTCTCTCCATTTTTTTTTTTTTTTTTTTACTTTTGTTTTATATATTTGTGTGTTTTTTAAATGTAAACATTAACGTTAATGTTTATTCGTAGTTTCGATTTTCTATATTTTTTTAAAAATTTAATTCGTATCAAATTTTAGTTGAATTTGTGTATAAAATATTTTTTTTAATGATCGAAACAAAGAATTCAATTGAGTTTTCAATTTAATTACGGTTTAACATTAAGCAAATAATGGTATTTAATGGAGAAATAAATGAATTAAATTTTTATTTTAATTTTTTTTTTAAAATAAATAGAAATATTAAATTTAATTAGGTAATATCATCACGCAATATTTCTAAAAACATAATTTAATTAATTTTTGTTAAATATCATTTTAAGATAAAAATAATTATTTTCAAAAATGAAAATTTGATCGTAAAATGAGTCACGCAAAAATATATCAACAAATTATTAACTAAAGAAAAATAATTGTAAAACTTTTATAACGATTAAATTCCCCCCACGGATTACACTCAGACAAAGCAGCTTATGTCGACTAACTATAGTTGCATTTCAAGGCTAAGACCAGGCCATATATATAGTCTCATTCTAAGGCAATAACAACTCCACAACTCGGATCGATAAATGTTTACTTTTAATCACTTTTTCATCTAAAAATTACGGAATCTCATTCCCGACATCGCATTTTTAATTTTTTTTTGTAAAATTAACCCTTTCAAATCGCAATAAAAAATTGTAATAAAAAAATTGAACGCATAATTGCGATGATTGATTCGCGTGTTTTTTTTTGTGGGTAGTTTCAAAAGGAAATACGAGCGAAACAAACAGGAAAACGATGCACGACTTTACTTGGTTCGTCTGTTTTGTAAGTCGCAGAAAACTGCAACACGAAATAGAAAAGTCATGAGTCAGCCCTTGTTTTTTATATAAATTTGTCTTAAGGCGCTCGTAACGTCATTTCACTTCCGGTTACTCATAACACTTAGTAAAAATCTCAATTATATGCACTAAAAATTAATATAAATTTAAAAAATGATCCTTGTCTCACAGTTGAATGCCTCGCGCATCAATTTGAATTTTTTTATTTTGTGAAGAAAAAAAAATGTAAAAAATAAAAAAAAAATGTAGAAAACGTTGAAAAATTCATTAGTTGGGCAAATAATGTAAGGTGTAGGGAATAAATGTATTTTTTTAACGAAATGAATAAGAATGCGACCCAAAAAAAAATTTAAAAAAAAAATTTAATTTCGATCGAAATTAAAATCGCGACGATGACAACACGTTGAGATGACGTCACAAAGCGACTAACAAATGAAGGTGAAATGGCAGAAATTAAATGAAATAAAAGAAGAAGTCAAGCGACTTACAAGAACGCGATCAAGAAAGCGCCTAATGACTGTATCCATTAAAGTAATGGCGCTCATCATCATTATCACTCAGCATCCTCCACGCATGCGCACTAACCAAGGACACGCATACGCAGACCCTAACCCCACGATCCCCCTAAAAAAATTTCAACACCACTCACCTGGTATCGACACCCACGACAAAGCGCTACACGTGATCGTCACCTCGGTATCAACGGAGTAAAAATTACGTATGGACGCCCATTCGTCCGCCCGTACCAACGCGATGCTAAAAATAAATAAATAATAAATAAGTATAAAAATAAAAATTTTTTTCATTAAAAAAAAATATATAAAAATAAACAAAAAAAACAAAAAAGATGGCAAATTCTCACTTTTGATACAATGCGCACCCACCGGGTTCTCATTACACCCACCGCGCATCCCTCCACATCCCAACAGACGCAGGAGGAAATCCAATTGAGAAAACGCTCAGACATTTCGCAGTCACATTTGCAAGAGCAAAAAAGTCTTTACAGAAAAAAAAACTGTTAAAAAACACACATTTAGAACCGAAACGGAAGGAAAAAGCAAAGCAAAAATACTTTTCTTTAAAAAAAAAAAAATACAAAAAAAATATAAAAAAAAAATCAAGAGAACGAGATTTTCAACATAGTGATTGAGAAGTAGTAGTAGTGGGATTGAGAGTCCACCAAGCGCTTCATTCCCCACGTGCCAATCTGCGGCTGACTAATGGGCACTAGTCTTTGGGGGCCCCAACACTGACCAATGACCGCACCACGTAGTCAATCAATGCCGTTGAAAACAAACAGTTCATTAGGAACCAACACTAAAACATCCAACTGCACCTCCAGGGAATCCAACCCCCACCCCCCAACCAAAAAGAATATACTCAAAATCCCATACCACCCCCACATTTATCTCACCTTCTTTTATTTCCACACACAACAATTCCCAGTTCAGGTGAGTGAGTGAGTGACTGAGTCAGCCCAAGGGCGTCAAATGACTCCGCTTCCATCAACTTCTCTTTTATTTATTTTTTATATATATATTTTTTATCTTTGCACGTTTATCGCTGAGCGGCTTAATTTCCTGAAGGTCAGTGGGGCCAGTCACGGTCGAGAGGAGCGGCCTCGGATCGGTGCGAGGAAGGGACAGGACGCGCCATCCGCTTCAGCAGCACCGCCAATGCTAATCGAATCGCTCGATTGTTCGAAGGGAGCTGTAAAACCATTGCCAGACCTCGCAGTTTCTAATCTCTCGGTGCAACGAGGGACCTTGCGATTACGATTTTTTTACATCATCCTCAGCCCCTGCTCAACGTAGTTCCTAAGACTTCATTAATTGCTCTCACAATGATTTTTATCCTTGTGGGAGGAAGAGGGAAGAAAGGGAGAGGTTGAGAGAGTGCGCAGTTTGGAGTGAAAACTCGCGAGGGAATTCGGGCCAGCCATCATCGCGGTCAACTTCTCCGGAGGGAAACGAAGGGAGAGACGTTGACTGTCGGAGTGGTCAAGTGGTCGAGAGACAGAAAATGCGAAAATAAATGAGGAAAGGCGAGCCAAGAAGGATGACCCATCGCCCGTTTCCGCGGGGTGTCCCGGGGCTTCTAATCTCGTGTGCGGCGTTGCGCTCGTTGCCCGCCCCCGCTGTCCCGATAGTCGCTCGCCTCCCTCAATTCATCTTGGCACAACGAGGGGGAATGTGGGAGAAGGTGGTGGAGAGGGATGGGAGGTACGGTCGATGGATGAGATGGAGAGAAAAGGAGGATGGAGGAGTGGCGAGGAAGTTGCGCACAACTCTTTTTTTATTTTTATTTTTTTTTTCTCTCTTTTCCTTCTTCTTCTTTTCCTTTTTTCTTTTTCCTTCTTTTCTGCCACAAACTTTTTCTCCATTTTTTTCCTCTGCACATCCCCCCGTACCACTCCCTTTCCACTGGCCAACTGGACTTTCCCTCGTAATGAGCTTTTCTGAGCATGCGCAAAAGCTTCGTGCGTCTTCGAACAGCAATTGGACACTGCGTAAACCCGATCGCCAAACGGCACTGCAAATGCGACGAGTCATTGGAATACGAATAAAAATAAATCAAATATTAATAATAAAAATGAAATTAGAGCGCCATTGCTACGATTTCGAATTATGCAATGAGTAAAGCCGATTTGTGTTGAGTCGAGACCCCAATCGCCGAGAGTCCAATGTCGAGTCATTTGTCCAATGGACACTTTAATCCAGCGTCTGGACCAACGTGAGATTACTGCTCCCACCGAATTAAAGGATCCACCAACAAAATAAATATAAAAAAAAAAAAAAAAGTGGTCACAAGTGCGTAGTTGGTGGAAATGGGAAAAGAAAAAATAAAGAAAATAAGTTGGTAGAACAAAGTGGAGTGTTGGGAGAGAGGAGTGAAGGTGAGGGGAGGCTTTTTATCAAATTAGATTCAAAGACACACAACACCAGTCCATTGTAATTGGTCTAAGGCTCAAAACAAATCCTTGCAAAAGCATTTTCAGCCAATTTCTCAACTGTTTCGGTGTTTCAACGAGGGTAAAAATGTATCATTGATCAGCGCGCGCAGCGCCAGATATTGGCATACGAATCAATAAACACAAAATACACGAGCGCCATCCAACACACGCCGAGTACAAAGTCCGAAAAAGAAAAATAAGAAAAATCAAGCGCAAGAAAAAAAAATGTGAAAGGAGGCGAATTGGAAACGAAGGAAAAGGGAAAAAAAGAGAAGTTGAGACGAAAAAGAAAAGAGAAAAAAGAAAAAAAGAGAGAAAAAACTAATGATTCGCCAGCACACACCACGCCAAGATGAACAGTGGGCTCTAATGGGACTCGCAACCCTTTGAACCCCACCCATAGACCACGTGCGGTTACGGGATTCCGAATTAACTCCTTCTGCCCATCACTACGCGCCGTCGAGCGAAAGATCGGTGCAAGATATCGCGCGGTGCGGGATATGTATGAAGAAGGGGAAGGGGGGTTGTGGGGAGGGGAAATGAGTGTTGTGTGTGAGAGAGAAGAGAAAAAGATGTGAGGGTGTGGGTGATGGGGAGTGGGGAGATATAAAGCGCAAAAACAGCAACGACTAATGGATCCAAGCAAGGAATGAGGAGGAGGACGCACGTGCAAACGGCACACGACGACAAGAAAACGCGACACGAACGCGGTGGGTGAGGGGTAGGGGAAGGAGTGTGTGCAAACTGTAGCGTCGCCATTAAACATAAATGAACGCCACCTACCGAAACTGACAATGAAGTCGGAAAAAAGAGAGAGAGAAGATCAATCAGTGAAAAAGTAGGACGAGAAGATCAATTGGCGCCATCAAAACACTGTAAACATCGATGACGTCATAATTAAAAAAAAAATTTTTTTTCTTAATTTTAAGGGATTGAGAAAAGTTTTGAAAAATTGGCTTTTGATGTTTTAAAAAATTTATGCTGAATGTTGAAAAAAATTTTTTATTTTTTGGAAATTTTTTTGTTTATGAGTTTTGGGTTTTTATTGTTTCGATAAAAATAAGAAATTTCGATGGTCTGGCGAATAAAACAAAAGTGGAAACGAATGGTACGGTGAAAGAAAAAAATATATGGAAAAACAGGTAAAGATGAAAGTGAAATACGATGTTCCACAGTGGTAATAATAATAAAATTTAAAAAAAAATAAATAAAGTGGTTTTGAAGAAGAGAGGGACATTTACGCCATACAACGATAATAGAATGAGCATCGTACAATCGCAGCTTCCTCAAACTGACCAACGCGTGAAATAAATCGATAAATCGATGACCTAATACTCATCCCCTACCAAAAAAAAAAAAAAAAAATAATAAAAATAAAAAGAAATTCAATCCTCTTGTCGTGTGACGTGTAGTGTCTCACAACTCAAAAAATTTCTCTAAAAAAAAAATAAAATAAATTTCGAAAAGTTAAACCGCGACTTGATGGACGACTGGTGACGTCACCGATCGACGAGGTCAAGGGCAGGACACGACCCCAAACTCTCGAGATATGAAAAGAAACTTTGTGAGAGGACACTGTGGTCATTCTTATTCGCCCACGAGTCGCAATGACAGACGCCCCAACACGTCACAACTCATTTGGCGCCACCCGACAACACGGTTCGAGCCAAAATTTACAAGCGATAAATTTCGAGTGTTAAAAATTTAAAATTAAAAAAAAAAATTTCAAAATTTAAAAAAAAAAAAATTGATAAAAGACCACTGACCGACTGGCGCCCGAGTTCAGTTCCACCTCGGGCAGGAAACGGAGTCTGGAATGGGAACAGAAAAGTTGACCGTTGTCCACTGCATGCGGCGGATCGCGGTGTCCGGGGTCTCTGCCAAAAGACAAAACACAAGACGAGTCAGTCGCGTTTCGCCGCGCGCCAACCACATCCAAATCAATAAGCAACTGCTCTCTCAACTCCCCATCCCGAGTCTCTCTCTCCCTGCCCCGCCCCGAATCCAGCATGGAAAACGGCAAAAACTTACGGGATCTTAAACTTACCTCGCAAACGATACCTCATCATCATTAAAAAAAAAATTCTCTAAAAAAAATTTTTAAATGAAAAATATTTTTTTAAAAAAATTTTCCAAACTTTTAAATTTAAAAAATCCAAAAAAAATTTTTTTTTAAATTTTTGAAATTTAAAAAAAAAAATCAGAAAATTGTAAGAAACACGCAAACTTCCTTTGAAAAGTGCATTGCTCTCAGGTAAAACTCCACTAACAACTCACTGTATTCCCTATCAGGTTATTATAACAATTCATTTTTTAATTTTTTAATTTTTTTTTAAATTAAAAAAAAAATTTTAAAGTGTTTATCCATTTCCGGGCGTGAATTGATTGTAATTACAGCAGCTGTTATCCTTCGCTGGAAATTAATGGTAGCACAAAAACAATGATACAACAAGAATCATTTTAAAAAAAATCACTTGTACGGGCACTGATCCGAGTATTGAATTTATTGATTAAGAATAGATAAATAAATTCGAGATTTTTTGAGAATCTCGAGCTATAGCAAGTGGCTCGAAAGAGAGCCGATCCTCGAGGGCGTGTATGTTGAGTATAAGGGAGGGGCCCCGGCGGTGGACTTGAGATTCTCGACTCACTCTGCCCCGAAGCGGGACAAGCAGGAGCGTGACCTTGATGCGACCTCATTAGCCAGTGCCAGGTGGATCCCCCCAGTTATCAAAAGGCGCATTCCACAGAGAAACGCAAGGTCAACGTCAAAAACCACTGCCCACAGTCAACACGGGCCACTTTGGTCCACTTTACACCGCCCACTACCACTACTCATCCACCAACCCATTAAAACGAGCCTTTTCCGTAAACTCAACATCAACTGACTTAACACCCACTTTTCACCCGTGATTTATTCAATCTCACTTTTCAATTTAAAAAAAAAATTTAAATTAAATAAAATAATTTTTTTTTTGTTGCAATTTTTTTTCTTTTTATATATCGTTGTTAATTGTGATCCGCTGTCAATTTCATTGATGTTGGATCACTTTATGCGATTTCCGTCTCTTTTTTCCTCGTATCACCATCAGAAAGGGGGTTGCGCCCTAATTTCATCTCTTTCCCCTTCCCCCCCACACCCTCGATCATGACGACCCTCATTTTCCTCGCACGATGGAAACGACGTGTCTACGAAAAGAGAAAAATAAGAAAAAAAAAAAAATATATCGTCAAGATGGTCTCGTGATTTCATTGCCGAGTTAATGCAAATCCACGTACAACAGAAAACACATTCGAGTTTTCTCATCTCGTTGTCGGCGCTGCTGCACGCCACCATCGTCGTAGAACGTTGAAAAGCGTTTTTGGGGGAGGGGGGGAAAGTAGGGTGAGGAGGAGAGTCGAGTTCGCCGTCAACGTTGCGCATATTCGACAATTTCTATTTAATTCGTTTTTGCACGAAATGCAGTGGTGGCAGCCTAATGAGCGCTGACCTGTCGTCGTGGTGGCAGTGATGGATTACCCGGGCCTCCTTCCTCTCCTCGGCCCCGCCGAAAGGAGCCTGTATTTTTTTCTATTTTTTATATTCCCCCCTCTCTCTCTCTTCTTTCCCCTCCCCTCCTCATCCGCCTGCCTCGTCTCCTGTCGACCAAAAAATGGCGAAAAACGTAATTGGGGAGAAGAGGAATGGCAAAATAATGAGGCTGTCAAGTCTACAGCAACGCCAAACGAACGTTCAAATTTGCATAAAATTTCAATTACACTTTTGCTTCTTTAAGTCTCGTTACGATTTCGGTCGAATCGGAAATAACTCGAGTGTCCGACAGTTCGGGGTGTAAACTTCACTTCCGTCATTCGAATTAATTTTTAAAAATTAAATTTTTAATTCGCGAATTATTTAACGCATTGGTTATTATCGGATGAATTATGTTCTCGAGGTTGGTCGTTGCAACGAGGGTCGAAGGAAGGCGAGTTTTGGATGTTGTCAGGAAATCCTTTAATTGCTTCTGTTAATTGATTCGACCCAGACAGACGCGGGGAATGCTAAAAGTGCAACGAGTGGACACAAGCCAATAAGCAGATTGGTGCGTTCACACATTTCTTCTCACGACCCCCTTCCGTCTGAGTGTGCGCTACTGTACGAGGGAGTCGAGTCGAGTCGTGCAGTAGTAATTGGATTGCACGCGGCTACGGACAGTATTCGTTTACAAATGGAGACAAATGGACGGAGACTAAGATTCACCGTGGGGGAGTGGAGAAAAGTGCAAATCGACGACTCCAGGTCCGTTCAGCGACCGAGAGTAATTAATGAGCCGCTTCCCTTAAGAAAAGTTGTGATATTATCTAACGTATTTTAGCCCGAGTTGACTGCGATGCAATGCTTGTGGCCAGAGAAGAAGGGGGCGGGAGTAGGGAGAAAGAGAAAGAGAGAGAGAGAGAGAGAATGAGAGCCTGAGTTTGACCCCCACCCCAATGGCAATTACGAGCTGTTTGCCCATTCCAGTCACTCATGGGAAAACGGTGGCGGCCTCGATCTATGACGTCACATACCGGACCGTCTACTACTGTAGCCAGGCTGCAACGACCACCTCACCACCACCACCACCACCACTCGATGCGGTTTTGGCGAAAACGCGTAGGAATTTCAGCCCGTTTCCATCACGCTAATTGCGTACTGTAACATTTCCCGTGATGCATTTAAAGAGCAAAGCCAACCCTTTCCCACCGTTCTCCTCTTGCCCCTTGGTTTGTACGGGACCCCTTCCCTTCCTTACCCCGTGGCCCCTCTCGTCTCTCCCCGGAGTTGCCCCCATTGCCCCGAGACACATCCATCTTTACCCTGACAGCTTCTCCCATTCCCTCCCCCATCACCATTCATCCCCTTCCCTCTTAAATCCCCCCCTCCTTCGTGTAGGAAACCGTTGCAGCGAATGTTGCGCGATGGACTTTTGCTCGCGTGCGTTGCGTGACATGTCAACGAGAGTTGAGTTGCGAGCAGCGGGAGCCGTTTTCGCTCGGCGGGGCGCCCGCTGCGCCCGGGCCAGTTCCCGGGGCAATTCTACCTGGCTCCTCCCGCGGGACCTTCGGCTCAAATGCACCGACACGTCCATCTTC
>JAQFZU010001426.1:0-13557 GCA_034696185.1 Henia vesuviana | reverse complement strand
TTAAAAACGTGAGTTTATTTTAAACTTAGTTTAGTTAATCCAAATTTTAACTAGTGTTGATAAAACCCACCCTAAGTGTTTTAGTTAAATTCAATCCTGTCATCTTGTTATTTAGTGATGGTAATAAGAACCTCTGTATTTGTCATTGGTAATTTCATAGTTAATGAAAAATTATCTTCTCAGTAAATCATATCAGTCATTGTTTAAAGGGGGGATTGTTCATTATTAATTTGTAGTAATTGTTTAGGTTTTAATCAGTTCATTAATAAATTATAACTATTTGAGAAAAGACAAAGTCAGATTCCATTACAGGTTTTAGTATTTTCTGGATTAAATAATGAATAAAAATTGTCCTTGGGAAAAATTACTGTCACAATATTAACACAAATTCTTGGAAAATTGGTTTGATGCTGTTATGTAAACTTAGATTCAACTTCATTTTTCTGTAAATTTGTAATAGCTAAAGTGTTCCAGTGAGGCACTAATTACATTAAACAAAATAACAATACAGTTGAACATTGTTTGATATTCATTTAACCATTAAATTATTCACAGCCTTTCATGAAGCTTGCAAAACCCTTAATAACGTATGAAAAGGATTAGACTACTGCCTAAAAGAAATGTGGCATGTTTGACATGGGTACTTGGTTTGGGTACGGTCCCTGATCCATATATTTTTGACCAGGTACACGAATAAATGACACTATGATGCACGATTGCAAGGTTTGGGGCCTTTATTTATCCTCTGGCCCTGCTCGGTTGTCCCACACTCGACACTTGTCGGGTTGCTGACCGCGCGCTCGAGACATGATATGCTCGGACGTGGGGCTATAGAAAGGTACACTTACCAAGCCACTCATCGTGGCCACAATGCATGCCTAACCCGGAGCTATCACTATCGGTTGAGTTGACGGTCACAATTTTTCTTTCACTTCATCTTGTTCGCGTGGAGCTTGTGCTCCCACCTCAGTGGTTGGGACAAGACTCTCAATATCAACTCGCTCCTCTCGAAGGGACTGTCGCCGAGTTCCCATTGGCTGTAGGTCCCATGCCCTCTGGGCATTGGGGGGACCCATGGCGACCCCCATTGACCACTTAGTCACACATGTATAACAGGCAAAATTACATAGATCTTACAAATACATAGATCTTATTTTGTAAGACCCAAATATAGAACAAAATATTTCAAAGTAAAGCTTAGTAAACTGTCATTAAGATACGGAAGATACATTACGAAAAAAATAAGAAATACATCAAAGACATTGGCCAAATTGGTTCAAAGACATGTGCCATTATCCAATCATTCTTCTCATAAAGAAAACCATTTCTTTGAAATACAAGAAGAATAAATCAAATCAACCACTCAATGCAAGACATAGAATAGTAAAAAACACACAAATTAAGCAAAGGAAGTGATGTCCTGGACTGAAAACTGGAAGAAAGTTGTGTGGAGTGATGAAAAGAAATTCAATCGTGATGGACCAGATGGATGGTTTCATACTCCCATGACCTATATGGCATGAAGAGCAACTACTTTCTAAAAAGCAACAAGGTGGTGGCTTTTATGATGATTTGGTATGCATTTGGATGTAGGGAAAACCAAATTTAGGCAATAGCACATCTGATTTTCGAGCTACTTTGTCAAATAATGTTGATTTTTTTCATATTGCATTTTTCGTGTCTTAATGACAAGTTTATTAGACTTTTCTTTGCAATATTTTGTTCCATATTAGGGTCGTAGCCTCACAGAATTATTAATAACACTGAGAGATCTACTCCACCTAGCTGTTATGCCTGTTAGACATGCCACATTCCTTCTAGGCAGCAGTCTGATCCTTTCATACTCTGTTAAGAGTTTTGCATGAACCATAACAGGATATGAGTAATTTAATGGTTAAATTGGTATTGCATAATGTTCAGATATACTGTCATTTTGTTTCTTATAATTAGTGTCCCTCTGTATCACTTTCACAAGCACAAATTTACAGAAAAGTGAGATTGAACCTAAATTTATGCAGCAGCATCAAATCAATCTTCCAAGAATTTGTATCATTATAACTAGACACATTTAAGTTTTATTTATAAAATGCAATATTTTGTTACTATTTATTGCTTTGAATAAATATTTTATTTTAATTATTCAGATTAACAAAACCTTTACTTTACCTATGCCTATATTTATGCAACCCACCTTACTATATATGATATAAAGTTACATAAGACGATTTTCTATGTACTATGGAGCTAATAACATACTGATACCTATCCACTGGCATTCCTTTGATTAGATATTGGCTATATTAATCTTATAATGAAATTGGTTGATATGTTTAGTATTATTTGATCAAACACTGAACTGAAAAACATTATTAAATGAAATAAATACGGTGCAATAATTATTGAAATGTTTAGTCTAATTGAGCAAAATCTCGAAGAATCCTTTCAGACCATAAGTGGTTTTTGCTTTTTGCACTAACAAGTAAGATAATAGTAAGATAATTAGACGCTATGATGTCTAAATAATGACTTAATGTTTTATTTAAGATT
Organism: Henia vesuviana; assembly: GCA_034696185.1. Lineage (NCBI taxonomy): Eukaryota > Metazoa > Arthropoda > Chilopoda > Geophilomorpha > Dignathodontidae > Henia > Henia vesuviana. The sequence goes on along the minus strand of JAQFZU010001426.1, from coordinate 11,010 downwards.
AGCAAATTTTGAGCTCAATTGGTCTGCAATTTAATGCTTTCAAATAAATATTAGTTATTCATTATTTAAAACAACCGACTAATTACTGCAGTAATTAGTTTAAGTATTGAAGTTTTCAAAATCAAAGTAATATGCCTGCAAACAATTGCAATCACATAGAATAGCATACGGTACAGGTCGAACCTCGATAAAACGAACTCGAAGGGACTGTCAAAATGTGTTCGTTAAATCGAGAGTTCGCTACACCCGATATAACGAACTATCTCGTTAAATCGAATAAATGGAAAAAAAATTTAAATAATCGATATAACGAACTATTTCGTTAAATCGAATTAGTGAATTCGATATAACGAAATAGTTCGTTAAGTCCAATGATTTAAAATTTAGAAAATGTGTTCGCTATAAGCGATAATTCGTTAAATTGGAGTTTCTTATATCCGATTTTTTTAACATTAATTCTATGGTAAACCAACCAACAAACATCGAATTGTTCGTTATATCAAACAATTCGCAATATGCAAGTTCGTTATATCGAGGTTTGACCTGTATACTGTTTTTTCGGACCACCCTTATACATAGAAAAATGGACTTAAAATTATGATGTGACTTATGGTTTGAAAAATACGATACTCAGAAAGTAATGCTTTTGATTGTTTCCTGTTTTTGAAATCTCATACAGCTTTGTTTACTAAATTAGAGCTAAAAATAGAAGATTAAAAATTTTGACTGAAAAACAACTTCCTGAGTAATTGAATAAGATTTTATGGTTAATGGATATGAGAGCTTCTTTTTAAGTATTTATTACACAGTTAAAAAAATTTCTACAAATTTTCATTTAAAAAATATTCCTTGCTTAAAGAGTTTATGGTATTGGATAAATATATGGACCCTTCTGATACATTACAAGGTTATATCGTCATCTCTAAAATCATGAAGGTAAGTGGTCTTATGATGTAAAAATATTTTAATATGGAGATCAATTTCTCTGGCATTGGCTGAAGCTTTAAAGTAGCTTTTAAGTGTTTCAATCTATTTGAAGATACAAATAAAGTACCTTATAAAACTAATTTTCGTCAGGTATACTCAAAAAACTGAATGAAGCAAAAAATATAAAATTCTAATATTGTACTGTGGTCTTAAATAGTCAAATGATTAATTTAAAGACAGTAAAAAGGTACTTATTCTGAACTTCGCTCAGAATACGTTTATTGGTTTTGCCCTAAACTATGACAAAAACATTTTTAAGAATTTTAATTTACACCGCAACTTTAACCCTTTAATTTGCATTTTGCCAATGCCGTAAGGAATGTGTAATTGATTTTTGATATTGAAGGTGTCGCGCCATCTAAGGCTAAATTTAAATTAATTACACTAAGAGAATAGGCGTGCGACAGCTGAAGTTGGTTATGAGCAGAATCTGCAGATGATTAAGCATTTGGAATCTACACAACTCTTAATATAATCCATATCTGCAAATTCGATGTCAAAGTTGTCAATATATTAAACTTTTGATAAATGCAAATCTATGCAAACTATACTTTCGAAAACTGTGAAATCTAGACCATCAAATCATACAATGTCGAAATCCTCTACGAACACTATAGTCCGGCATAGGATTTGATGATATCTACAATACACTTAAATGAGTAAATATAAGTCTATATAATTTTATATTGCTCATAAATAGGTTCTTAACTTCTAAAATAGTAATCCATTTAAATGTTTTAATCTGAAAAATCTAAGAAAATAATAAGCAGATTTTTCCGCAATAATGCGAAAAAGCGAGTATTCATTGGACGTTGCAAAGACAAATGAAGTAAGAATAGTTATTTTTATTTCTGAAATTGATTTAAATTTGTTACTTATTCTTTGTGCTTCATGTATACTAAAAGCTTTATAATGAATGTGAGCATTTTCCTATCCCGGTGAACAATATCTGTTAATTTCGTTATTTGCTATTCATTTGCTTTCAGAATGTACAAGTTTTCAAAACCAATGAGATCTCACTTTATTGAAAGAGCCTCATTTCAACTTTTTAATTGGATTCTTTACTAAATTTATCTTGAATAAAAAGTTGTAGCACGAATCCACTAACAGAGAGGTCAAGGGCCAAATTATTGGTATTATTGATATTCTGGCATGTTACAATTAAAGCCAAATGTTAAATAAAGAATATTTGAATTCTGAATATACTGGATCTCTTCTAACACTATCAGGGTTTTTCCATGGGGATATTTGGATTTGACAAACCTTAAATTGAATTATAGAACCTCAGGATAACCCTAAATAATCTAACGATCTAGTCAAGTCTAAGTGTTACCATACGAACATCTATTAAAAGCCATCGTTGGCAGAAAATTAAATGGGAATAAAAATGAAAATTTTTAATAAGATTTCATCATTTTATGGTATTCGTTTTCAGATCGATAGAAAATTGATTGTCATTAAATTTCAAATTAAATTAAAAGTTTATAAATAGATAAAGATCAATTGATATTAATCAAAATTCAAATTAATATTATAAACTTGATATGCCGAGACGTTGAAAATCATATAACATAGGAAGCGAATTCAATGGACAGGAAATTGTTTTAGCATTTCAAGTTGAGATACGTAAAAAGATATACTATTCTTGTAGAAATCTAAACTTTTGCTGACATTAAATTTCTAAAATAAAAGTAAAAGTTTTAAACAGTCTTTTATTCTAGAATTTCATAAATTAGAATTCCATTGATTGTTTCATTTTTAAAAAAAAAAGAAACTCGGTATTCACCATTTAATTTCACTTCGTAATCATTTCATTTACACAACACGAGAAGTTAAAATAAAATTACATACCTATAAAGTTTTTAAACAAATTTCTTAAACCTTTTAATGGAAATTTTATTTGTTTGTTTACAAAAGGTTCGACTTTTAATAACATCTTATGCTTTGTTGGCATTAGATCTCGTATGTGGCCACAACGAACTCGCCAAAATCGGTCTTGAGAAGGGCCGAGTAACTCGAGTGGCAGGACTTGGTGGCTCGCGAAGATGCCGTGGGGCTTTATGCTTGTTCCGCTTCATTACCTCGTGAATCCAAAGGCTCGGTAAGTGTAAGGGATTGCCATATTTTCTGCTCCGAGAAACCGACTCGATGCGAACCACACATCGTTGAGTCCGAGTTCATAACAGGAGATAAGATCGCTAAGAAAACATGGCAATTTGTGTATGATAAACAACATGTTGCGAGAGTAAAAGGAAGCGAACAACACTATATACAAACTCGATAACAACGTCATGGCCTCCTTTTATTTGTCGCGCTTTTCATCTCTCCCGTTATGCTTATGTTTAGTAATTACATTCAAATGGAATTTCTTTTCGCCTTTTGTTCCAACTTCGGCACCCTAGGGACGACGACGAAGCACCATACACTTTTCATCCACTTTCAGCATACTGAATCGAGAATCAGAAATAGTAAAAAAGCGAACTGTACCAATGGGAGAGCTTCGTGCCCTTTGGGATTGGCACTAGCAATCGAAGCAATTAGCGCCATAGAATTTCTAGTGCTTTCACAATGACTCGCAATTTTGTTTCAAAGACCCAAACTCAACTCAATTTTTTTTTTGTTAAACGTAGATTCAAAGACGAAGTTTCTTTCATTACACTTTGCACGTCTTTTCGGTGAACCCGCACACTAAGCTTTAATTTATTTTATGTTAGTTGGGACATTTCGTTTGATCATAAAATATAATTAAATTTACTAAATATTAATATAGGTAATGGTTTGTGTTTTTTTTTTAAAATTTCTAGGCTAATGTCTTTTCGCACAGAATTACAATAAGAGTAAAAAGTTTCTTTTCTCTAAGTAACGAGAGAAGTAAAAGCGAGTATCTAAATGCTAATGTTGAAAGGCAATTACGTTCAGTAGCTCAAGTCAGTTACAATCTAAAGTCAAATTTAACCGTGATGAGTCATTAAAAAAACACTTGTGTCAAGCATTGGCGTAAATTAAACCGCTTGAACTCGATCTCACATTTACAGTTTGTAACGTTGCTGATGTGAATAAAAAAAAATTTACGTTTGAATGGAAGTATTATTAAAGTCATTCTATTCAAGCGAAATTTATGTTAGATATTAAAAGAAAACAAGAATTTAGCGCTATTACATTTTAACAATTCAAATAGAAAAATTTAATTAATTAAAAAAAAAATATTTACAGCTTTTGTCTAAAGGGGGATAAAAATAGAATTTTTCAAAGTTCTTTAAACAAATAAAACCAAAGAAAATTCCAATCTCTCATAAATATTCAGTGATGATTAAAAGATTAAAAAAATTTTCTTTAAATTCACAACTTGAGAATTAGAAATTTAGATTGCAGATTTAGACAATAAATGGTATTAAAAATGGCATTGTAAATTTATAATATATTATTTGAAAGTATTTAAAAGTGAACTGCAAGTATGTAATGCATTAAGGTTAGCTTAATAAACTCATTATTATTTAAAAGGGCGTAACTATTAACTTTTCAACTCACTAAATTAATTAGGCGATTTAATTATAATTTCGTGCAAGTTATCGTTCGCAGATGATCTGCTTTGAAAATTTCCCTTCTAAATTATAGCCGAGGTTTGATGGGATTGTTGGGTTATGAATCCTCGTGATTAGGAGTGATGTTTGTTATTAACGTAAACGGCTCGTGCCGTCTCTGAGTTTAAAACGAATTTCGGCATCGCAATCAGTTCGGTAGTATAAATTTTCAGTTAAATTTTAATAACTTTTATGGAGGTAAAGGCAATATTAAATTGAATTAGAAATCAAGAACTACTGCAGGAACTGAAAAGTTAACTTGAAAACGATAAATTCGAGTTTTGTTCAATTTTCCAAAAAATTACGATAAAAAACACGAGATCCATTTCTTGGCATTATAAGTTATGGTACTCAATTGCCTAATTTAAAAACTTCTTTAAAACTTCCCTTTTATATTAAGTATATTTATTTTGTCTAAAATATCCGATAAAAACATAGAATCGTAAACAAATCTTTTTCGACGATACTAAAGCTTCCACAGCTTCGAAAACTCACCACGCTTATAACTCTAAGCTTGACTGATAGTGGATCTTGGACTGCCATAGAATAACAAAATTTCGAAATAGCAAAAAACACTATAACTATTTACTTGCCAAAAAAAAAACACAACACATCTATATTATTGTAAATTTACATCTAAAATTTGTTTACCTTTCAACACAAAACAGGTCGGCTTACGAGCACTAGTTTACGTGCACTGAATATTTTAAGTGAGTTTTTACCATTTCAAAAAAAAAAAAAATCTCATACACATAAACAATCGGGAATATATATGATCTCAAACCGATGATCTAGAATCTAGATGGATGTTTTGTATCATTAGAAAACGTAACATTGCAACGTAAATATAGGAACCTGGAAACTAAATCTTGATATATCAATTATACGGATTTTTATAATCAAAATATAGTTACTACTAACACCAGAAAATAATGATAATAAGCACATGACATAAAAATATTTCTTAATTAGCTGTGAATATAAATGCGACTGTTTTTTGGATTATTCGTAGATGGGAAGAAAGTCAGAGATAAACTAATGCTTAATGCAGCCAACAGCTACAAAGGCTATATGTGGTGTGACCCAGACTCCTCATCAAGGAACATTAACCATCAAACCAACTAAACAAACTAAAACCCTATAAACAGCTTAATACGAGATAGAAAAGAAAAATAAAAACAAGGAAAAACATTTTAAAGTTTAAAGGTCGGGCAATGTGATTCTAAGATGTTAAAGAAACTCGTTTTAACTTCCAAGTGGAATCGTGATTCATTAACCCGGAGTCGATTTAAGATAAGCTTTTCCTTAATGTTAGGGTTTGTGTGACCAGTGGGCGGGTGAGGTTTAAGATCAATCAACGTAAAGAGATTTACGCGTCACTGGGTTTTGGAGACTAAAATTGCGCTTGATTTGTTGCCTGATTTGCTTCTGCAGTTGTTGCGGTGGCCAACGTGGCGAGCCATTGTGATTGTAGGACTATTAAAACAAGGGTGCAATTTATTATTTGTCGGTCGGATCGCTCGATGGATGGATGACGAAGAGAATGTGGGCTCGTGTTTGTGTGAGATTTGATTGCTTTTCGATATAACCCTTTCGTTTCCCACTTCAACATCTCTCCTACGAACAAGAATTATTGCACTTCAATTACTCGACAGGCGGCCAGTGCGATTTACGGAGATGAATGGCTGACTTAACAAATTTTCCACTTTGCCAATAAGTCCAATAGAAATACAGTTATTTCAATCTTATAAAATAAAATAATTTATCTCAAAATGTAATATTTCAAATCCAAGTTTTTCAACATTAAAAAAAAATATTTTTCAGTTTTTTTTTAATGCATAAATTTATTACCAGAAATTTGAGAAAATATTTTGGAATTGAAATTCTAAAATATTTAAAAAAAAATTCGGCGATTTTTTTTTTTAAAATGATACAATTGCGTAAGAAAAAACTTCATTGAGTTTACTTTAAACCTAAAGCTGTAAGACATAATAGTGTTAATTTTTCTTTTAATCAGGCAAAAAAAAATAAGATTTTGCTTATTGTTTGCTAAAAAGTGTTTTAAAAAAAATTTAATTATAAACGGCAGTTAAAATATTAAATCTCACAAAGTCAAAAATATCCATTATATGGAAAGTTTATACGCTTGAGTTGAATTACCTTTTTTTGAATTAAGGATATTTAAAATTAACATAACTTTAATGATAGATTTTCACACAGCAATAAGAACCAAACATAACGAGTGAAATTGTATTTTATATTTTAAAATATTGAAATGAATGCAACATAACATAAATCCTTACTTTAAAATGGATTTGCATTAATGATTTCAGTGCAAAGTTGTGAACTGTAACCATCCAATTAAACTCAACAACGAATCGCTGTAGACAGAAATTACATTACAAAAATCCTTTACAAAATTAAAACTTTAAAAAAAAAAATCACAATTTAATATTTTTTGCAATAAAACTAACCATTAAAAACAACTTTTATCACAAACCTCAAAACACATCCTCGCGGGAAATCAATTCTGACTTTTCCATAAAAATTCTTCAAATTTTTGGTAATAAAAATAAAAATGTAAAATATAAACAAACATAAGATAAATGAAAAACCCGCAAACTGAATTTGCTTATTTATACAATTCAATGTCTAGATGTGTAGTTCCTATTCAAAGTTTTGAGTTCGCATTCGAGATAAATGTAGTTTTTGTTTGCTTGCACCTGTGTCGTTTGAATAAGCAGAAATAGGGCGTGCACTTGTACCAAGATTTTGCAATGATGCTGCAGGGGAAGATTGTAATTGCAGCACTCGACGTCGGCTTTTCAATGGTTCTATTTTGGCGAGCTGGAAACTACCGTTGTTGTTCCATTAAAACGGTCGCACCGAGAGCAGTCTTTTCTTTAATTTTATCGTTTGCTTTTCCCTTCAGAGGGCGTGAGAATCTCGTAGATACACAGGTGGCTCGATTCGGATGCCAAGTCGTTACTCCGAAGGGAAGATAGGAAAAGGAAAAAAAAGTCTAGCGCTATTCGAATCAATAAACTCGCTCCTTCCGCCGCACCACACTCGCGCGGGTCTGGTCGGCTGAGGAATGGATCGTAACTCATTGTACCCACAAAGAGACCCTTTATTCTTAAAGAAAGAAAAGTAAAAGAAAGAAGAGAATGAAAAAAAATAAAAGTTGTGATTCCCCTCTTCAGCTCGCGACGCACTTAATCGATAATCATTTCTCTTCCGCTTATATATTTGACGACTAATTTTATATACAAAACCATAATATTGCTTCAAGTGTGAGGCAAATTGTAATAAATACGTTCAGTCATTTGTATAGTGCTCACATAACTGTGAGCTGAGTCCTCATGTCAGCACTCGCTTTCTTTGCCGTCTATGGATACCTCGTCGGTGGGTACCGGATGGCCCTTTTGAGCTGTCGTCTCTCGTTTGCGCCGGGCTAAGGCTATGATGACGACGACTATGATGAAGGCACCGAACCCTCCGCCCACCCCAACGTACAGCCAGGGGAACCGATGTCGCTGGCAGTTCTCCTCCGCTTCGTCCACGCCCGAAGGACAGTGTGTTTTGCCGTCGCACCATAGTCGTGAACTGATGCACGCATTTAGTTCCGGACACACGTGAGCGCATTCGTCCTGGTAAGCGGCTTTGCCCACTACTTTGGTGCCAGTTTGTTTCGCCAGTTTGAGCCATTTAGCAGCGTACGAGCCAGGCTCGTTGGCTATGAATTCGACTATGAGGTTGTTGTTATTGTTGGCAGTGGTCGAGTGGTGATGAAATTTGATTGGGGATTTCACCGATTTGTTCCAGGCTTTAGAGAAAACTTCGACCGATCCTGACGTATCAGGGTTGCCGGGGCAGACGACGGCCATGGGATCCATTTCCCCGGGACTGAACACGGCTATGCGGTTCGTAGTGCGGCATTCTTCCAGCTCGGTTATGCCGTGGATGCGCAGATAAATGTATTTGTCATTTGTGGCATCGATGAACCATGGGCATTTGGGGGCGTACGAGAGCCCCCGTCGTTGCTCGGTCGAACGGATTTGGATCTCGCCACTCATACCAGCCATGTAGTGGCCAGTGCTGCAGTCCGAATATGGCACGAATTCGTAATCGGCCTCGAAAAAGTAGTTGTTAAAATCCTCTTTGGAGTTCATATTGGATACTGAAAAGGTGATTTTTAACTTGGAGCTCACAGTCTCGACATCTATTGGAGCGTGAACCTCGCAAATGCATGCCAATGGGATTGCGATTTCGCCCCACATGTACTGCGTTACATGCATTTCTGTAAGCGATTGTTCAGTCTCGTGATGACACGTATATCGTCTCGTATCCAAATTATATTCGTTGGTGCATTGACCGCGGCCAGTCTTCATTCTTCTCAGAGTGATTCGCACTCTTTCCGACGGCCGGGCCACGAATGTGTAAGTGCAAGTTAAATTCGGGTGGCCGCCGCGACCAAATAGAAACACATTGCGCGGAGAAGCGAAACGACCATTGCGCACATGTTCCCCACTGAAAACGCGATCGCATTCGCTGCTGGGCACCGCATTTCCGTACTGGAAAGTGTCTACAAATTCGTAGCGGGCGACGAATCTTACAAAATCCAGTCGAGCACCTTCCATTATTCTATATCGGAGGAACATTTCAGGTTGCGAGGACAAGTAACTCTCTTCCGGTAGCTTACACGGACGGACTGGAATGTAGTCTGGATAATTCCTCGCGTGGGCGCATATTCGAGGAACCTTTTCGCCGATGGCTGTGTCGAGAAAAGTATTGGCACTCGCATTATCAGCATGGTTCGTCAAGCCATTGAACAGCTCGATGCGAATGACATGGTGGTCATCGTTATTATCTCTGCGAGTCTCTGCATAGAAATAGACAAAATAAAGCCAAATAACGTCGTGCTCGTTACCCCTCAAGTGGTAAGAGCATTTGGTCCCCGGCGGAGCTGAATGCTGCAAGCTGAACAGCGCTCCGTGTCTCGCTTGTTCGCTGTTTACCACCCAATCGCACTTATGATCCACCATTCGGGTACCCAATGAGTCTTCGGCTATAAACCGAACGTCAACATTTAGTTCGAAACTGTGCAATTCGGGATGATCGTAGGGAATCGAGTGAAATTCGAGTAGCATTTCCGAGCCGCTCGAGATTATTTCAGGAAGCGGCCCCGAGCGACAAAACTTGAGCCACAAAGGGTCGTTGGTCGTGGCGCCGTCGTAAACCTTGACATAATCGTGTTGGCACTCGTCGCCATACCACAAACCCGATCGCTGAAACCCGAAGGGGCCTCCGTATTTTTCGTGGGGCGCTTGCGATGTCTTCACCTTCAGCTTCTCCTCATTACGTTGCGATACCGCTATCATTGCGTACTTCTTTTCCGGCACCGTTATTTGGGTGATGTGGTAGTAGCAAGTGACGTTCCTGGGGTAAATTCCTGGGAAATTGGGACTTTGAACACGGCAGATTTGCGAATCGCAATCGTGGTAGCTGCGGTCGCACACCGTACCTGGGATGAGTTCTCCTCGATGATGCATACTATTGGCCAATCCGTACCTGGTGACCGCATCCAGACGGGAAAGGAATCGATAGTTAACTTTGAACTCGAATGGCGCACTGTTGGCATCGTCGGTCAAGTTAGTGGCCACCAAAACCACTGTCACATTGCTACTCTCGCTATAATAAACGTTCCAACGAATCCCTTGCCCGCACCAGGCGCCCGCACGGTGCAGAGAACGATTGTTTTCGATGATTTGCACGTAAGCAGCCGCACATCCGTCCTTGAAATGGGACCCGAGACGGCCAACGTTGAATTTCTCGAAAGAAAGCTCAACGATATCGCCCAATTCGCCTCCACCAGCGATAAAAGTTAATGCGCAATAATAAGGAAGTTTGTCTTGACGGGGTTTGATTATTTCAATCGTATACGTCTTGTGTCGGTCACCGTAGTAGGTGCGATTGCAACCTGCAAATACAATAACAATAATAATAACCAAAGGTTATGAATAGCGAATTAACGAAGAATAAATGCTAGGAAATTGGACCACAAATGCTAATTATTAGATGGTATCGATCCGTCAGCTGGGGCAGCATTTATAAAGATTTCATAACTTTAAAAGCACAAAATTTAAGGCCAAATCAAAGATAAAATTCATTATATGTAAATTAATGGAAATTTCTATAAATATCGATTGTCTTTTAAATATCTCATAAGAATATTTTACGGTAGTAATTATACTTCAGTTGCTTTATTATATGGCTCGTCATAAAAAATTTCACTTATTTAAAACTAAAAACAACCATAAATTAAATAAATATCTTTAAGCACTTTTTCGTTAGTATTTTAATACAATTTTTCCTATTCTTTGGTTAATTTAATTGGTAGGATTTTATGGCCGTGTTCTATGTTACATTCCATTGTCTTAAA
>JAQFZU010001425.1:0-13565 GCA_034696185.1 Henia vesuviana | reverse complement strand
ACTAAATTTATATTCGCAAGGAAACTCCTTTTGTTAGTATTATTAAGAAAATAATTTTCTCTACTTCAAAACAAAAACAAGATTCAGCACGAACAGGCACTGACGAGCACTTTATTTTACTGTGGAATTTCCACCAAGGAATATATAAATGCTCATTTATCGATACAGCATTTTCACGTTGTCTGTCCAGCGGAATTGGACAAATTAATCGAAATAGTTACCTCTGAATGAATTAACCCGCTAACATTATCAACCACTCATTTTTAGTTAATTTATTTGCAATCCGACTACTCCTATATCAATCAAAAAGATATGACTTCTGGGTCCACCTCCAAGAATGGTCCGCGCAATGCACACCACCCATTAGGTCGCAAGACAGTAGCAAAGGGAAAACATAATTTTTTCAGATGCCCTTTGGTAGTTTATTACCGCCATCGTCAAATCTCGCACTTGCGCAATAAATGCAGCATTAGTTGGCATATCTCAAATATTTAGAGAAATTTTTCATCTGCAACTGATGACATAGACATTGTCTTAGCCTCCTGTCAACAAAGATAAAATAAAACTAAATTTTCTTTTGCCAGGCAAATCATTTACCTGATGAAGAGGTGATTAAGAGCAAAGAAGATTTAGCAGCCCCAACTGCAGATGATGTTAGGTAAATATCATTACTGTAGAATTTTATCAATACTATATTTGTCATTTATAACATATTCAGTAGTCCATATGCCGAACCAAAACCAAAACCAGACGCAGCATCTGCAACTCCTGCTCGACCAAAACACTTAGAAGCTCCCCCGGAAGAAATCAAACATACAGTAAGGGTTCCAAAAATTGACGTTACAGAAATTGGCAAAAGAATTGTGGTATGTAAATACATTTACTTAAATTTTCTCGAAATTAAAAATGCTTTTTATTATATCCAGGGTTTCTTAGCACGACATTTTTACAACCTCAAATACCTCGCACTTATTTTAGCATTCACAATCAACTTCTTGTTATTATTTTACAAGGTACGTTTTTCAAATTGTCTTTCGCCAATAATAAAACAACTATTTACAGGTGTCGACAATCGTTGGCGACGACGATGATGCAAATGGTGGCGATTCAGGTGAAGTTAACGGCAACGGCGGCTTGGAAGATCTCGGACTCGAACCAAACACGACTTCGGGAGAAGATTTAGGTGATGGAAACGGCAATGGAGACGAAGACGGTGACGAGGATTTGGAAGAATGGGTTACGGTTGCAGATAAATTATTTTATCTCGAGCCTCTGATGAAACTTCTCGGATTCCTTCATTCTTTGGTCGCATTCTGTTTGCTCGTTGCTTATTACAATCTCAAAGTTCCGTTGGGCTTATTCAAACGGGAAAAGGAAATTGCGCGCAAACTTGAATTCGAAGGTCTTTGGATTGGTGATCAACCGAGTGAAGACGACTTCCGAAGTCATTGGGATAGGCTCGTTATAAGCGCCAGGTCGTTTCCAGTGAATTATTGGGATAAATTTGTCAAGAAAAAAGTGAGGCAAAAATACAGCGAAACGTACGATTTCGATGCCATTAACAATTTATTGGGAATGGAAAAAAGTGGCTCATTTGCGTTAGCAAAGGATGATGCGAAAGGATTTCTTGGATTGTGAGTTAATTACGATTTTGATGTTTAATTTTTTTTTTGTTTTGTTAAATTTATGAAATTGTTTGTTTTAGTATTGCCAGTATTGATTGGCGATATCAAATATGGAAAATTGGTGTGACCATTACTGATAATGTATAATTATTTGTGTAGAAATGTTTTTTGGTGTTAATTTTTATTATTAATTTTTAGGCCTTTCTTTATCAACTTTGGTATTTTACATTTTCCGTTCTTGGTAATTTCAACCATTTCTTCTTCGCTGCTCATCTCTTGGACGTTGCTGTTGCGTTCAAAACACTGAAAACCATTTTGCAATCAGTAACGCATAATGGAAAACAAGTATTTTTTTATTTTTTTAATTTAAAACAAATTAAAGTTAAATATTAATTTAAATATTTTTCAGTTGGTGCTGACGGTCATGCTGCTCACTATAATTGTGTATATTTACACCGTAATAGCATTCAATTTCTTCAGAAAGTTTTACGTTCAAGAGGAAGATGAAGAAGTGGATAAAAAATGTCACGATATGGGAACTGTAAAATTTACACACAACAATAATCACTAATTTATGGTAATTTCGAAAAATAAATTTCAGTGTTTCATCTTCCACCTCTATAAAGGCGTAAGAGCTGGTGGTGGCATCGGTGACGAAATCGAACCTCCGGATGGAGACGACTACGAAGTTTATCGAATCTTATTTGATATAACATTTTTCTTTTTTGTTATTGTTATTTTACTGGCCATTATTCAAGGTAAAATTATTTCCATTTTGAAAATATACAATAATTTAAAAAAAAATTTCTAATTTTCATATTTTAGGTTTGATCATTGATGCATTTGGTGAATTGAGAGATCAACTTGAAAGTGTCAATGAGAATTTAGAAGTAAAACTTTCAATTAAAACTAACAAAACCAAATAATTTCCATTTTTCATTTTTATTTCAGTCTTCTTGTTTTATATGTGGAATAAACAAAGAATATTTGGATAAAGTACCGCACGGGTTTGAAACCCACGTACTCGTTGAACACAATTTAGCAAATTACATGTAAGAATGAAGTTTAAAATATTAATTTTTCACAATTAATTAATTTAAATGATATTTAGGTTTTTCTTAATGCATCTGATTAACAAACCCGATACAGAATATACGGGCCAGGAAACGTATGTATGGGAAATGTATCAGAAACGATGTTGGGATTTCTTCCCGGTTGGTGATTGCTTTAGGAAGCAATACGAAGATGAATTGGGAAATGCTGGCTAAAAAGCCAAATTTCATTTATAGTTTTGTGTTTTTTTTTTTCGAAAGTGTTACTTAAAATGTTTTTCGGTACATTTTTTTTATGTAACATTTTTAATACAAAGAGGCAGAAAAATAATGTTTATAAATAATTTGATTGGGACTGTTCAGTTTTTGTTTACAAATTGTTCAATGCTAAATGAAGCCTAATATTTTGTGATCCTTAAATACTAATGAAAAGAAAACAAAAAAAAAATTTGTTCCTACCTTTTTTTTTAAATCACTTTTTATCATCTTCATCGTCACTATTTATTCTTTTGTTTTCTTTGGTTTAAGTTGCAATTAATTTCGCCTGAATTATAAATTATTTATAAATAAAGATCATTTTAAATGCAAATTAGGTTTTTTTTTTTTTTACTTTTGAGTGGATTTTGTTTCAGATTTCCGTCTTCACAGATGGTGACTAAATAATAAAAAAAGGATTTAGTTTTGTAATTATTTTCTAAATAGAATTTATATTTACTGTTTGGGTTCCAGTTGGTAATTGATCAATTTCAGAAAATATTAAGACTTGATAAAAATAAATTATTTTCTAGAAAATCATTTTCGTGAAATTTTATAGACTTTAAATTTCAGCAAAGATTGGAAAAAAATTGGAATTTTAATGTTTGTTTAAACTTTGACTTAAAATAATGACAGAAAAATTTATGACAATTACAAATGTTCATTTTTATGTAAGCAATTATTGCTCAGATGAATTGACTTTAGATTTTCTTTAATTATTATTGCCAGTGGCATCATCTTCGTCTTCATCTTCATCATCCTCGTCGTCGTCGTCATCATCTACTTCCATTGGCATTTCGTCTTTTCGTCCTGACATTTCCTTTTCTCTGTTTTGAACCGCAATTAATCTCTGAGCCTATGTAAGAACCAGTTTACAACAGCAGTTCCTTTCAAAATGATTACAATATCTTACTTCTAAATTAGCTTGCAATACTTGTAACTTATGTTGATACAATTCTAGCACAAATGATGCCATGTGTGTTAAATCTGTGATAACTAATGGATTATCTGGAACAATTGATACATCCCGAGTAGTTTGATACATTTCTTGCGGCAATAAATGTAAGTTTAATGGCCGTTGCATAAGCTGTTTTGTAAAAAATTATAAGTAATACAGTTTAATTATTTATGATCAAAATAACTAACCAAATTAAGAGCAGGCGTCAATTCAAAGCAATTTTTGATGAGTGAAGCTCGGGCAAAAATATATAGTCCCAAACGAGCTCTTGATAGTGCAACGACTAAACGTCGAACATCTCTTAAATGACCCACAGCCTTGGTTCTGACCAGACTCAAAAGAATAAAATCGTTCTGTTGGCCTTGATATTTATCTACAGTCGTGATCTAAAGTATTTCGATTTTTAAATAATAAAATCTCTTTTTGGCTTAAATAAATATACTTTAAACGGTCTGCCTATAAGCGGATTCTGCTCACATTTTTCCTTAATAACATCGCGAATTAATAATTTTTGGCCATTGTACGTAGTCAAAATAGTAATTTTTTCAGCCGGGTATCCAATAAGGCGCATATAAGTGTAAACGGCCACTAAATATTCAGCTTCGGCCAAATTCTACAACAAATAATAATTATTTTTAAATGTAAAACAATTTTTTTCAAATAGAAAATTGTTTAATCACCTGATAAAAGTATGCGATCGGTTCTGTTTCACCAATACCGTTGAAATCATCGACATTAATTAATTGATAATCGTATGCAAAACCAGCGTTTGCAATACAATATTCAGGCCATTGATTTACGTGAGGTAAATTTCCCAATTTTTTATACCGCCAATTGTATAAAGCACAAATACTTTTAAAGAAAATGAAAATTAGTATTTAAATGATTAAGAAAAAATATCTATAAAATAAAACCTTGGCCTTGCTCGTCCTTGAGCATCCAAATCGATGGTAGGAACACCCAAACGAACAAATCGAGTAAATAACGATTGTTCCATGTTGGAATATTTTTGAAAAGCCATATTTTTAATGACGGGTGGTAATTGATGGTGATCTCCAATCATGATCCATCGTTTTAATCTGCTAAATCCATCTTCCGGATTCTACAATCAAATTATTAAATGTATGTAATAATTAATGTGAGTAAAATATTTTATTTAGGCCTACCTGAAGTAAAAGTGGGATGAAAGTTTCAATTTCCAAAATCTGTGCTGCTTCTTCCATTAAAATATTATCGTACTAATAAATAATAAATTTTATAATTTAAAAAATTCTTATTTCGAGTTTAATTAATTCAAACTTTACTTTAAATCCCAACTCTACAAGTTCTTTTCGTTTAAGAGCAGCATGAGTGCAAGTCATAGCAATTATTTTTGCTTCTCTCACTAATAAATAACGTGATCGATCGATGCCACTTCGTAATAGCTCAAAAGCCCGAAATTCCTAAAAATCAAAACTTCAATTAAAACTATCGAAATCTCAATTTAAAAATTTTTTTCGTTTACTTCGAGCTGAGTGAAAATCTTTTTAATATGTCGAAAACAACCTTCGGCAATATCCATATCATCATCGTAAGACTGACCTTTAAAAATCGGTTGAGGTGCAGTGTCGAAAAATTTAATAAATGGAAAATTCTCGACAATTGTTTCACTAGTTTTAGATTTTTTAAGTTTGTTTAAAAATGCTTCCCAACGAGCCAACACCTAAAGTAAAAAAATTGTTAATACTTCACTCACATTTTTAGAATTTTATCAATTCTAAACTTACCTGATACAAAAAGAAATGTCCAGCAGTTTCACATGTGTAAGACACATCGCCAGGAACATCTAAACTTTCTTGAAGTCGCTGCACTTCTTGTAACAGTTCCAAACGTTTAGCTAAAACGAAATTTACACGTCCATATCTGTAAATATAAGTAAATAGAAAGTTAAATTTTACAAAATTATATCTATGTTTTACATATATTACCGACTGAAATCTTTTTCGGTTTCAAGCGCTTCTTCACCATGACCAAGTCGAAGTAAATGTCTTTCATCAATATCCAATGCCATAATTTTTTCAAATAATTGATTTAAAGCCTTTAAGTTAAACAAATTAATATTTATTTGAGTTTTGAAAATCAGAATTATAAAAATTATACCTGATTCGAATGCGTTACAATTAAAGTCCGTTGCTCAGGAAAATTATGATAAATATTCGAAATTATTTGAACAGCCACATCTGTTTTACCGGTTCCAGGAGGCCCAACGACCATTGTCAAACCAGGTTGCATTCCTGCTCGAATTGCCTCTACTTGTGTGGGCGTGAAATGAACACTATTTCTAATAAATAGCATTTAAAAAAATCTTAATAAAAGGGAATCATTAAACTAAATTATTTTACAATACTTTTTGGGTTGACTATACGGATAAGGCCCTCGATTAGGAATTACGTGCGACTCAACTGCAATGAGTTTCTTCTCCTGGTTTGTATTATCCTTTTCACCTTCTTTATTTTTTTCCACATCTTTAAATGTTAATCTGAAACATTTTAAAAATCATTATTAAATAAAAAATGTTTTTTTGTGAAAGAATTATTAATACCGAAAAGGCGGAACTAATTTGTCCTCTTCGCCTTCAGTCGTTATCTCGTAATCAGGAAAGGAAACTTTTAAATGATCGATGTCCAAAAATGTATCATTAAAATCTAAAGTTGCAATTTGATTGGGCATACTAAAACAATAGAAA
The DNA here is from genome assembly GCA_034696185.1 of Henia vesuviana. Classification (NCBI taxonomy): domain Eukaryota; kingdom Metazoa; phylum Arthropoda; class Chilopoda; order Geophilomorpha; family Dignathodontidae; genus Henia; species Henia vesuviana. Next base: position 6,950 of record JAQFZU010001425.1, on the reverse strand, counting down.
AAATAATAAAACAAATCGTCAACTTAATTAAAATAATAAAACTCACTTGGAATAATGAGCAGCAGCTGGATTACCATATCCCAAAATAATATCGTGTAGCCATTCAGGAACAACGCAATTAGTATTCATCAAATCTCTAATAGTTTCCAGAACAGCTTTAAAATTATTTTCTTTCGGTTTTCTACGCATTAATATATTGAACGTCTCGTAGATATCCTATTACATAATGTTGTGAAAATTAAAAACTTGAGATTTTTAATGATTATTTGTAAAGAAATTACTTCTCCACCCCTATTTAATTCATCCATATCGGTACGATATTGATTAGAATCCAACCATATTCGAAAGGTTCTGTTATCTCCGATTAATTCTGGTTTTGGTTCTGGTCCTTCTTCAATTATCCTTCCATTATGGTCCAACAGACCTTCAATCTCGCAACCCCGAACGTACATCAAACCAACTTGCTGAATAAAATTTTGATGTGAAATAAATTGAGATCCAACTCCAAGACGAGGACGAACAGTTATCAAGAAACAAACATCGTGTTTTCGTAATGCTATTTTTTTCAAAATACGAAATTATTCAACATAAGATTAAAATTTAAATTTTACCTTCCCATTCTTGTTTTATTTCGTAACGAACATTAAGATGAACGTTGACTTCAGCTCGTACTCGAGAAGGTTGCTTTTCACCAATATTTGGTTTAGCAACCTAAAATTAAAAAAAAGGTAAATTTTAATAAGAAACTACGAAATAAATTAATTTATAATTGAAAACTCACTTCGACTATTGTGAAATTAGTAATTGGTTGTGCCATACGCGCCCAACCGCCAAATACAAAATTGCTGTCTTCACCGAGCCAAGGCTTCAATCTACGTACTGAATCTTCTACATCTTGACGAATTTCATCTTTATAATGTTAAAAAAAACAATGATTTATTAATTATGAGTATAAATAATATTTTCTATTACATGTTGATTCCAGTTGGAACAAATTAAAATTTCTTAATAAGTAATCGTGAAGAGTTAGAAATTGTAAATTCAATTTCGGAAGAGCCAAACATCCTAAAATTAAACAAAAAATATTTTTTTTAAATTTTTAAATCATTTTTTTTCTGAATTATTAAAATTATACCTTCACCAGTAAAATAATCCATTGGTACAACATTCTCGTCCCAAATGATATCTTCAGTCGGATATAAAGGCATTTCATTTAATGCTACTAATTGAGAAGCTCTTCGTTCGTGTCTATAAATCTAAATTAAATATAGTTTTCGCAGTTATAAAATAATTAATAAAGAAGTTTATTAAAACTTACTAATATTTCGGCCAGAAACTCTTTCGCAAAAGATATTTCTTTGTCTTGATCTGCACTTGGTAACAAATTCAAGTACGCTGCAATTTCTTGCAATTTTCCACCACTGAAATCAATACAAATAATCATTTATAATAATTAAAAATGTAAATATATTACCTTAAATCTGAAAAAATTTTCAATAAACTTTCTCTTTTATCGATACTCGCAACATTAGCTAGAAAAAAGCTACTCAATTCAGGAAAATGCTTGAATGCTGCAATCTAAATTACACAAAAATTTAAATTTCTATTTTAAATAATTAAAAAAAAAAATCTTTTTACTTGTAAAGATGTAATTTGCTTGTAATGAATATCAGTCATATCGTGATCGTTTAATGCTTCACCAGTTTGATCGTTAATTTCAAATCTCGCATAAAATTTTAGCATTTCTAATAACTGAGTAAACAATCGTCCTTCATCTCTTCGAACCAAATTAGACATGTTGCACTTAACTACTAAGTGGCAATCATCGAGCAATGTGTTGAAAAACCGTCGCGTTGGTAACAACGCCTCCAAATCAATTACCAATTCGAGACATCTTTCACAGAAACGAACTAAATCCATATCAATTGGATCTAAGGATAATTTAATTATAATTTTTAAACAAAATTACTCAAAATATAATTTGCACCATTTTCGGGTATTTCTTCCAAATGTGTAAAAAATTTCTGCATCAAATTGTATAAAAACTTTCTTTGAAAACTTTGTTTTTCTAATGTTTGTTCATCAGCTTGAGAATCCTTCTTTTTGAGAAGTTTCCAAAACTTCTTTAATTTTGGTAAATTTTTAAATTCTTGTTCTCTCCGACCCTAAATATTCAAGTAGTCATTTAAAATATTTTTAAAAAATAAAAGCATTTTACGAATTTATACATCTAACAAAGAAATCCAGATTGCGGGAGAAACCAAATGCTGAATTTGTTCTCTAATCAAATCGACTTCCTAAAAACACATTTAAAAAATATATAAATTTTACGAAAAAAAAAACTATAAATTAAAAAATAAATATTTTGTTATATAATCTTTACCACGCTGTTGAAAGAATGATTTAAATATATTAATAATGCTGTCTGTTCTTTTATGGAATAATTAATCGGTTTGTCTAATAGTGCTTCCAATACTTGATAAAAAAAATGAGGAAAATGCTCCGGTTGTTTTATAAAAACCTAAATTAAGCAAAAAATTTATTAATAAATTTCAAATAAAATTTAAATAAAATATTACCTCCCAAGCAGGAACTCTTTCTCTGAATTTCTCATTAACCATGATGACAATGGACATAATATGAGCTTTTGATACATTATTTGGATCATAATTCGGCCATAAATAATTCTCTAAATACTGGCTGAATTCCAGCAAGACAATTCTTCGAATGGAAAATCTAAAAATATTAAAATTAAGTAAAAACATTTTTTATTGTTATTATTATTACGAACTTTGATCCTTTAATTTCGGTGAAATAAATTTCATCCACAAGATTAGGATCAAATATAACTTTCTCTTTTTTAATATGATGTGCCCAGTGTTTATCAGACAACTGTAAAACAAAGTTTTATTGTGTTCATTCATTGCCGGCTAAATTTGAAAGTAGATTGTTCATACCTCTGTAATTTTATCACTGGTAATCTGATCAACAGTTGGTGCTAAAACTTTACTTTTAGGATCAGACATTTTCATTAATTTTTCTTGCACTCAAAATTCAATCAAATTTTCAAACGCACACTTTACGATCGCGGCGCCATTTTCTTTCAGCTCACTCTTGTATCGAAAACTTCAATTACTACCATTGTCATTTTTTGGCGCTAAATTTAAAATACATTATTTATGACGAAACGATTTAAAAGCTAAAATTATAATAATTTTATATTTCTTTTTAAATAACTGTAATTAGTGCAAAAATCTAAGTAAACTTTTAATAAAAACCAAATAGAAAAGAGTTGAGTTTTTGTTTATTCTAGTTAAGGGGCATGTCAAGTTAAATTAACATCCAATATCGGGTCATTACACAGTCACCAGTCCCTCAATAGGAGCAAGGCCCTTTAAAATAAGGGGGGATTAGATAAAGAGATGAGATGAGAAGCCTACATGAGCCAAGTCCTCTCGTATTCCATCAGATCACACCAGCACCATGAGTTGTTGGCACGTGGCCAAAAACTCTTCGTCTGGACACACAACGGAAAAGGTGCAAACTTCGAAGTGCACTGATTTCAGTATAGATTCGATTTTATCGAACGAAGAAAAAGACAAAAAACAGGCATCAGCAAATAATGAAACAGAAAATTCGTACGCTAAATTACCAGGTAAGGATCTTATACGACATTGCTTAAAATGTAATTAAGACGACATATGCGGCAAATTAAATCATTTCCCGCATTAATTTATTTAAATGAGTATGTCTTGCCGCACTCGCTCTTGCTTTAAGTGAAAGTGGAAATAAGAGTTAGCCTTAATTACTCGCTTGGGAAATCAAGAGGACACTCGCATAATTAAAAGCAACTTTAGCGTAATATTCGCGGAAATGTCCAAAATATATTAAAAATAAGAACCTGATTTTTCTTTCCCGCACAGATCTCGTTGAAATGACTAAAAGAAGACGGAAACTAAGTCGAAACCCTCGGGTGCCTTTCACGAGTCTCCAATTGACTATACTGGAATTGCATTTCAAGAAAAATGCGTACATCAGTGGCATGGACGTTACGTATTTATCGGTCTATTTGGCGCTATCTCCGAATAAGGTAAAGTGCTTTAAAGTACTTTTTAAAAAATATTATTGTATGTCTTGCACTATTCTGAAAAGAAATATTTTCTATGTTCAAACTGAATAGGCAATACTTTATATTACACTTTGCCTTTACTTGTGTTTTCAGTTATTACATTTTTTTCAAAAACAAATAAACATTTTAAATAACAATAAAATTTTATTTCATTAATTAAGCTCTTTAATCTTCTAATTGATTGTTGCGCATTATTGGTAGTTTAAAATAAAAAAAAATAAAAATAGGTAAATTTTTTTAATTCGTTTGATTTTATAGTTAAATCCATTTTCCAACTTTAAAAATGTTTTCAAATAGTTTTATTTGTTACTGATATTCGCATGATTGATTCAAATTCTAATTAGTCTCATTTGCAGTTTATAAGATTAGGAATTAAGTCTGATTGAGTAAGTTTCAATCATAATTTAATAAATTTCCGTAATTTATTACCTCAGCAGTACGTAACTTTATGGTAGTAAAAATTAATCTAATTTCCGTAATATGTAAACGCTTAATAATCGGCTGTTTGTCGGGTTGCCAGGCGCCACATCTGTTCGTATTTAACTCATCATCACTCTTGTGCCGCAAAGATTCGAGAAGGCTGCGGTTTGAGCAACAGCTCCGTTGCGCTTCACTGAATTTGATGAATACATAAATCCCCTCTAAAAATGAGTCGCATTTAATCTGTTTGCCTCTTTTGCGGGTCACCAACAGTGCCATGTGGTGCCCTGCACCGTGATATTAGGGACTAATTTACGGATTAGCTATGGTATCGTTACAAATTTTGTGGTATTTTAAGGCAACTGACCCCAGGGATTTAGTTAATCTTGTCAGACTCTTCCTCTTTAATCTGCCTGTTCGGTAAAGTGATCCACGAAAGCAGGAAGTGCATTGGACTGTATGTCAATAAAATGTGATGTTTTATTTAACTTGATTTTTTTTTCTTTCCATTTTCAGATTAAAGTTTGGTTCCAGAATCGAAGAGCGCGCGAACGAAGGAAAGAAAAAAATACGATGGAAAATTCTATTCCGCCACCTGTCCAATTTACTTCCCTCAGTCAAAGCGAGACGGCTGTTTTAGGCAAGCATACGTTGCCATCAAAGAAGATATCAACAAATTTTACGGTTTTTTGAATTTACTTCATTATTTTGTACGGAGTAATGGAAATAAATTATTTTATTTTTAACGGGAATAATATTGTGATAATAAATCATTGCAAATTATTTAGATTTATTTTAACAATTTATAAAATTAATTATAAAATAATTAAATTTTAAAATATTAAATTCAAATTTAGAATTCGTGATTAAAATTAAAATGATTGCAGAAAATTTAACTTAAAATACATTTTTAACTAAAACAAAATTTAAAAAATAACACACTTGTTACTTTCATCCCTAGTGGGATTCGAACCCACGGCCTCTGGATTAGAAGTCCAGCGCGCTATCCACTGCGCTATAGGGACTGGTGTCAAATTTCTGCTTTAAAAGGACTGTGAAAATTTAATAACGTAATTTAAAATAAAACTAAAATACCGTTTATAATTTTATTTTATTAGATTTTCTTAAATTAAAGGATTACTTCCTTACAAAAATTATAACTTTTTGAAAACAATTTTTATTTTATTTTAATTGTTTAATTAATTAAGAAAAAAATTCAGAAAAATTAAAACATTGAAATACAACAATCAGATCAAATAATCACAAAATAAAGCACAATCTAAACAATGAAGATGAAGTTTACAGAAAACATTCAAATTAAAGTTCAGTTTCTCTTATTTCGATAGAAAATTAAACATAAAAATTTCAAGCATGTTGCATAACTCAAAGCCTACGTAAAGACTGGTTTTATTCTGTTATTTTAAAGAAAAAAAAGTATCAGAAGACTAAGAGGGCAGCATCCACAATGGCTGTTGACAGTGTGATAGGGAGTGAGGTAAAAAGGGTGTCTCAACACGTGTTTACATTATAAATTTGCAATTAACAATTAAAATAGGCTTCAAGTCTAACAATAATATCTAAAATTGATTAGAATCTAAATTTAACATGTGCAACTTATCATATTTATTTTAAATATTATTAAATTAACAGGCTGGAATATTAAATTAAATTTTTAATTTAAATTTTTAAAACTAAATTATAAATAATTCATATCAAGGGATTCTTGGTTAGAAGAGTTCCATATGTAATAACTTTTACATATAAACTTGAACTTTAAAACTCAAAAAAATTAGACAATTTAATAAAAGATTTATTTGAATGTAATTTGTTCAAATACAATGTAAAAAGAACAACACCATTGTTGCTTTCATTTCATCCCTAGTGGGATTCGAACCCACGGCCTCTGGATTAGAAGTCCAGCGCGCTATCCACTGCGCTATAGGGACTGGTGCTTAACTAATAAACTAAAATAACATTGAAAATCTAATTATATAATTTTTTTACAGAGTAATAATTTTTTCTCATTCTATTAAATTTCTTTGTATTGAAAATAAACGTACTTAACTTTTATGCTTATTAAGTAAAATCTATAAAACAATAAGTAGAAAATATCATCATAAAAACAATCGAAAAAATGAATTGCAGAACAAACAATGGTCGCATACAATCATTCTTTTTATTCGATTATCTTACTTATAAACAAAAAAATGATCTTTGAAAATGGTTTGCATCTATTGAGAAATTGTTTTCCAAAAATATGAAATAAACATGAATAACGTCTGACTGAATAAAACTCGAGTTTTAAGTCTCATCTAAGTGCATTCAAAGTTTAAAATTTTAATATTTTTATTGAATTTTTATTTTATTAGTTCTGCAAATGCTTATGATAAAACAAAGAATG
>JAQFZU010001424.1:0-13566 GCA_034696185.1 Henia vesuviana | reverse complement strand
GTTTTTAATCTAAATTTATTTTTAAGTTTTAATTTAGTTTCTGAGTTTTATTTTTAATTTCAGGTCTCGTTTTAGTTCATACGGCTGTGATTTAGTGAAAAATATTAAATAGGTATGTCAAGCATCTATTTAAACTTTTTGCTTTCAGATTTGATTTATTAATGATTTTGTTTTTGTTTTTTCAGATTTAAATGCAATCACTGGCACTAAGAAATTTCTAACCAAAACCTTATATAAAAATAATTTTAACAAGTAATTTCAGTTCAAAACTTTAAACAATTTTAAATATTAAGTCCAAATAATTTTTAAAAAAATTCTAATTTCAAATTTGAATTCTTGTAAAAAATACTAAGTTTTCATTCAATAAAAAAGTTATCAAAGAATATTTTATTTTATATTCACTTACACACAAATAATATAAAAAGATTAGACCTAATCATTCGAAGATATGCAAATCCATAGGCAAGGATTTTATATCGGCGGCAACGAATGCGGTACACCGATCGCGCGAAGACATCCGACTCGACGACCACACCCGGCGCCGCCGCAGAGTCCTTGTAAAAGGACCCTAAATCTTCTTTTTTGTTTTTCAATAAAATCTAAAAAAAATAAAATTATTTAAAATGGAATTAAACACAAAAGTAAAATAAAAATATTATTAAAAAGTATAATATTAAATATGTAAAATAAGTAAAACAAATTATAAAACTAACCTGAACTTTACATGTGTCGCTACAGGTTTAATATGTCCGCTCGCGCTGCAACTTAAAACGAAACTACCAAACAAACAATTCTCAATGACTAAATTTCATGGTAATTTACATAATTTATATAAGCACTGACATCTTTTGTTAATAAAATCAAATTACCAAAGAAATCGTCATCGACTCGTCATCGATTCATTGAATTTTTCATAATTAAAGTGAGCAAAAATTTGATGAAAAATGAACCAAACCTGGTAGAACTAAATTTGAGCAGCAACAAATTCAAAAAGATTTTTTAAATCTGTCACAGTACACTACACTAATTTGACTTCTTTTATTAAACAACAAAAGTTAAAAATAAATAAGTAAAATTCACTACAAAAATAATTTTATATTTTTTTAAATCGGCAAAAAATGCTTTTAAAGCATAATATTTAAAATTAAATTAGAAAACAAGAGATTGGAATTCTTGATCACAAGCATTCAAATCTCAAATTAAAATCTCAAGCACAAAATTCTAGATTATCGAGTGTCGTTAGTGAGAAAATAAAATTGCTACTTGGATCAGTGGAAAACACTATTGAATGGTTTCAAAAGTTCATTTTGATTGGGATAAAGGCAGATTAAATACAACGCGAATAAAGAGAGAAAAAACGAAATGAAAAAAATAAAGAGCTGAAATACAATTGTGAATACTAATTCTGATATAATAAACATGTTTACGTTTGTTTCCTAAGAATTATCATTGCGTAACCATAATAAATCAAGATGAAATTATATTGACATTAATTATGTTTGAATAATACTAAAAATTCAATATAGTTATATAATTAAATACTACATGTTTAAAGTCGGATAATTAATTATTTGAAAAAATTCTTAATGTGAATTTAACGACTTCAGCGCGTAAAAAGAGTTTAATCATTATACAAAGAATTACGTAACTAAAGTCAGATCAAGTTTACATCGACTAATGTAATTTATTCACTAGTCACGTTCCACATCACTTAAAATGAGTTGACTTTTATTCCAAACCGTTCCTCAAATAATCAAAAACTAAATTCAATTGCATAATCAATGAACCTGACTAAATTTTAAATCCGTATAATTGATCCTTTCATATTTATTCACACTCACAGATAAGAATTTCATTTCACCTTCGTTCAGACTTTATTTATACAATACAATATACATCACTCGCATCCGCTAAACTTTTTATTTCGACACACCCAATTTCCTGAAAATAATTTTATATTTATTTATCTTCATCCTTTTTGTGCCACAACAATTTTGCATCTCACGAAATGCATCACCGGGAGTCAACGGTCGCTGTTTCGTGTAAGTTATAAATTCAAAAACAAAATTTAAATTTATAAATTGAAATTACATACATTGAAATTACATACTTTGAAAATGCAGTTATTTTGTTTTCGGTTATCGTATCCATCGAGGCCAATGAACACCGAAGAGTCAAACACGGTCTTCCTCAAATTGCTGTTACTGGTAGATGTCCCGATGATTACGTTAATGATTATTGTTCGTGCGACATTAACGAGGCGAGTTTATCCGTAACGATCAGCTGTAATAACATTGAAAACAGCGAACAATTAAAAAAAGCATTGAAATTTAATTGGAACAATGACCGATTCGACTGGTTCGTACTTCATAACTCGACCATTACATCATATCCGGACCATATTTTTAATAATTTGTCTTTTATGGGTTTTATTATGAGTTATAATAATATAGATGACATGGATGATAATTTTTTTGCGGGTGAGTATGAAATTTATGTAATTGTAACAGGATTTACAGTACAATTCATTTATGGATATGTGTTTTATTAGTTTTGTAATAAAATGTTTTTATTTTAAGGTTCCGAAGACTCTTGCGAATACATATGGATGGCGGATAACGAGTTTAAATCCGGTTTTAATTTTAAAACTTTAAAGAATTTAAAGAATTTGTTATCATTTTCGATTATTTCCTCCAATTTGACAACTGTTCCCGCCCATGCTTTTGGCGATTTACCCAACCTCGAAACGATCTTATTAGAAAGGAATAAAATTAATAATTTAGGCGAATTTGCATTCAGCGGATTAGCGAGATTAAGAAGAATTGATTTGTCATGGAATGAATTGGCAAAACTCGCTAATTGGAGTTTGAGTACTGCGAAAACAACACGACCTGTTGCAATAAATCTCGTGCATAATCATATTTCAATGGTAAATTAAATAAAAAAAAAATTATTTTTATTTAAATTAATTTAAAAAATTTTCAAAAATGTTTTAGGTTGATAAAAATGCATTTAGTGAGCTTAAAACTTATTACGTTAATATGAATTACAATAATTTGAAATCGTTGGAGGAAAATGCATTTGCGCCTTTATTGGATCACATGATTAAATTGAGAGGATCGAAATTATTCGTTGGTGGTAAATTTAAAAAAAAATTTTAAAATTTGCATAAATTAACTGTTAATCAATTACCTTGTTTTTTTTTTTTTAAAATACAGATAATCCGATAATTTGCGATAAATCCATTAAGTGGTTAAACGACAAATCAATTGAATATCAACAGCAAATACGCGGTTTGGCATGCATCAATCACGATAACATCAACAGAAATAATTTAATTCACAATTTTTAATTTTTATGCACCAAAAAATATTCATTAATAAATTTATAATAATTTAACCTTTAATCACATTTTTTTTCTATTTATTTTTAAACAAAGTTTGCAACTTTTTATATTATTTTTGGAACTTTTTTATTGATACTTAAAAGTCGTAGTTTTGAATTTTTGTGACGAATGTTTCGACCAATCGAAATACGATGTGTCGATTGTGGTACAGTCACATGGCAATCGAATACATTTATTGTTTCTTAAAATCCGCGCCATTGCAAATATTGCGAAGAATCATGTGATTGATATTATCGCGCCGCCAAGTGGCAATATTGGCATTCCCAAAATGATCTTTAAATGAAAAATAAAATAACCAAAAAACCAAAACTTTGCATGAAATTAAAAGTAATAAAATTTTTATTAATTGTTTTACAGCACAACAATACTGAGAACAAGCATAAGAGTAATAGCAAATAACAATTCAAATTCACCCGGTATCAAATACCAAAACTCCATCCAAAAAAAAACACTCGCTAAATCTTATCTATGTCCGATTCCATCAATTACTAAACTGCAAACAAACAATAAAATTCACAGATTAAAAAATTAACTCAAAAACAAACACACGAAAAAAAAAATCCCACTAAAAAAAAAATACAGCAAAAAAAAAATTGGCAGTTTAAAACACTCTTAACCTCACAATCGTCAATTAAATTGTAATAACCGTGAGCAAAACAGAAAAAAAAAAAGAAAAAAAAATGCCATAGAATTGCCATCACATTTCATCACTTTACATCTTAATGGGTCTATCGACAATAGCTGCCATGGAATGATGTCTATAAATGGCTTTCCCCTTTAGTTCCGTCCACATGTCGTTCTCGGGACTATAACACAGATACTTGATCCTTCCATCGACGTATAACATCCCACCTTTGGTCAATACGATCGGACTGGGGAAAGTGCAAGGCATATCTTTAACTTGCCTCAATTTATTCGTCTTCGGATCGAAACAATGAACTTTGAGCGAGGCCGAATCGTCGCTATATCTTCCGCCAGCCAAATACAACAAGCCGTTCAGTTCGGCCGCTCCAACGTATTTTCTCGGACATTTGACGCCCGGTACCACCGTCCACGTATCCAATTGAGGGTTGTAACACTCCATCGTGCTCACCAACGATTCCCTATCGTAGCCACCTACCGCGTATAGTAATCCGTTGACGCAGCCGACTCCTGCGGCTGCTTTTCCACTCAGCATTGGTGCGACCATTTTCCATCTGTCGTTTCGTGCGTCGTAATATTCGACCGTGCGAAGACAACTGGTTCCGTCCGAGCCTCCGACCGCGTAAATTCGGCCGGAGAGAACCCCGACACCGACCTCGCTGCGGACGTAATGCATGCTGGAGATGTAAGCGTATTTCTCGCGTGAGGGATCGTAAGTAATGACCGTTCGGAGGTGACGGGAGCCGTTGAAGCCTCCGATGAGGTAAACGATGTTATCCAAGACAGCGCAACCAGCTTTCGAGAGGAAAATTGGCATTTCTTGGCTCGGACACCACGTTTTTTCACGGAAACTGTAACATTCCATCGTTTGAATGGCGGTTTCATCTTCGCCGCCGAAAACTATCATAACCTAATTATAAATTAAATTAAAAATTTTCAATTTGAAAAAATTGAGGATTTGATACTTGTTCGATGCCGGCCGGTGTTCGTGGTTTTACTTCGGCTAAAGGGGAGTTTTTTGGTTGGCCCTCTTTCATCATGTGATATGTCATGGCTTCCATTACGAGTTTCGAGCAGTTTAAGTTGCAGTTGATGAGAGGCTCCTCTTTAACCTTAAATAAAATAAAATTAGTATTTTTTGTAAATTTTAAAATCTTAAATTTTTACCTGAGTAACGAGGAAATCAACGGATAATAAAGGTAAACGAACGTACGACATTAATTCGGCCAAATGTTGTTCGCGATGTTCCATTTCGTGTTTTACCCACGTTATCACAGCTTCAAATACTTTTTCTTCCGAGGGTACGGTTAAGTTATCACTGAAAAAATGCAATTCGAATTAAAAAAAATTATTAATTAAAAAAAATAAAAATTTATATAATTAACCTGCAAATCAATTTAATCACTTTCTCCTTCTCCAACGTCAAAAACTCGGCAGTTTTAATAACTTCTACAAAATACTGTTGCGCGTAAGCTTCAACGCGTGCACAAAGTGATTCACAAGCATATAAATCAGCAATGTGCCATATCTGCAAGCAAGTAGTAGGAGACAACAAAGATGCCAAAACCTATAAAAATTACAATTACATTAAAATATATTTCTAAAATTAATTAAATCTTCATTTATTTACCTGACAACATCTATCCCTAATGAGATCGAGTTGTAATAAATTGGAAGCTGCCAAAAGTGGTTCAACGTTATCCCTTACGATTGTAACTTCGCATGTGTACATAAATTCAATAATTTGTTCTAAAGCTCGAGGATCGATTTCGTGCAATTCAACTCTGTCGGCTTTGCTTTCAACCAGTTCACCGAGGAACATACTGTAGAAATACTGACTACTGGCCGATAAAACGGCCTTGTGAACGGCGAATTCTCTTCCTTCGCAAACTAATGTTACGTCGCATAGAAGTTGATGTTTTCGCATCGAATCGAGTGCGTTGAATACTTTTACTCGTTGTTCCGGTAGTTCGTAAATGTCATTGATTAAGGCTCCTTCCATGTTGTGCATCTTTAAGAAAAATAATTCCAATTAAAAATTATTTTCCAACGTTTTTGTTCCTTTTTTACATTTTAAGCTTCAGTAAACACATTTAAAAATGGTGAAAAATTACTTTTTCCTTTGTCAAATACGAAAGAAAGGTATTGAATTAAGATCGTGTTGTGTTTTTGGTTGAGTTAAAATGTGTTTAAAAAGACTTTTTTCAATTTTTATTGATTTTTCTATCCCGTTTACCTCGATGGTTCAACTTACCTGTCCTCGGCAACGGCCTTGGTCAACGAAGCGACGTATTTTGGCTGTTTAACCCTTTTTTTCCGTTAATTATGGGTGTGTGTTTGATTTAAAATAGAAATTTTGTGTTTTAGATGTCATTTAAATACCAATCCACCCTTTGATTTCCTTCGACGATCAGCAGCCATGCCTTGATTAGAATTTTATGTTTTGATTCTTGTTTATGCGAGAACGATGCCCTCTGATGTGGAAATTTAATTTTCTAAGATTTATTTGATATAAATTTTTACAACTCAATACATCACATGATTAAATATTTCAATGCAAGTTCAAAAGGTTAATTTAATAAATTTATAAACTTTAAATTTTAAAGTAAAATTCTCAGCTGATGACGTCTCAAACCGAGTCATAACCTCGAAATGAGGTCCAAATGCGAGTTTCTAAAATCATTTAAAATAAATTTTAAAATAAAATAAATTTAATAAATAAACATTATATTTCAATTATGCATTAATATACTACAAAAACAAAATTTTCCAACAACGATTCGCAATGATGTTGAAACCCAGAACACGTCGTGACGTCATTCGAGCAAAGTTGGGAGTTTCATACTATAGTGTTTAGTTGGCAATTTAAGATAGTGCTTTGATTGCAAGGTGCACGAATTATATTCGATTTACAATGTCATCTAATGAAGACATCGACTTAAAAGCTGGTCATCCTCCAGCAGGTATAAAACAACGTTACTAAACCAAACGAAATTATCAATTTTTCAGATCGCCTAAAAACGGACTCGCAATAAACACCTCATCAATCATCGTAAACAAATCGCCATATGTTGCAACTGCATTTAAAAAACACAAAAATTAATTTAAAAAAAATAATAATTCAATTTAATATAACTAAAAAATAAATTTTCTCTCCAGTTAAAGTCGGTGGAAAACGAATAACTCAACATAAACCTCCAGTTGAACGTGAAAGACACGACTCAAAATCATCGGATAAAGGCAGTGGTGATGATAACGATGATACCGAAGTTACTAGACCTCCAAGGTACACTTAAAAATCATCATAAAATATTTTACTAACCACTAAAAAAACAAAAATTAAAAAAAATCCATCAAAATTTTCTTTCTCTGCATTGTGGAGATGCTTAAGTTGTGACATCAGGTTCGTAATGTTATATTTTAACTACATAATTTTTAATAAAAAAAAACAAAAAATTGATTTAAATATTAAATTTCATTTTATAATTATTTTTTTCAAGTCCTCCAAAACAACATCTTCTAATATCCGGTGCTCCTGCCCGAGTAAGATAAAATTTAATTAAAAATTAATTAAAAATTAATTTAAATTTAATATGATTTTAAGGGTGATGCTGATTTCCCACCTCAAGCTGTGCAAGCGACTCACGTTAAACCGTTGGCTGCTCATGAATATCGTGCCTCATCGCAAAAACCAAATGTAATTCAACAACCACGAAAATGATTATCATTTTGACGCTTTTAACGGTTCCAACAACTTATCAAAATCATTCCATGTCTTCGTTACTGCAAAATGAATTTTGTATAATTTAAAAGCCAAAATAATTAAAAACAAATGGAACCTTTAAACGTGTGAACATTTATTTTTGTTTTTGCTTTTTATTTGTTTTTTATACAAAAATTAAAGCAAACAAAAAATTGATTGAAAATAAAAAATTAAGTTGAAAATGTGCATTTGTTTTCTCTTGGCAGTGTGGAAAACTGCTGGGTTTAGTACTAATGAGTACTAGTAATGGCTTTAATATATTTTTTTTCTAATTCTTTTATAATATTCATTTTATCTGATATTTTTAACTCTTTTAAACCATTGAATAGCAGTTTACATGCATTTTTCTCGACTGAACTCATTAATTCGATATCGAGATTAAATCGTTGACTTTCACTCATCGTTTTTAATAATTGTATAATAAATTCTGGTTTATCTTTAACGTGACTTTCAATTACGACTATTATTTCACCCATTAATTCAAAACTTAATTCGGATTTGTGTAATTTTCTAATTCGATCACAGCCGATGAATTCGATGTAATTAAATCGATTTTCGTGTTTAGTTTGTTTGAAATCACGAATAAATTGAGTGTTTGTGGTAGGGATTTTCATAGTTTCCTGAAAATTTTAATAAAATTAATTTTGTTGATTTTTGTTTTGTTTAAAAAAAATTACTTTTTCGACGGTTTTATCGTTTTTAGGATTTTTCTTGTTATTTTTAACATTCGCCGAGGTGTTCCATACAGTTTTTGGTAGAACTCGTATACTTTCTTTCTTGTCCAGTGGTTTTAAATGCGCTGCATTTACTATATCTCTATGTATGGTGAAATGAAAATGATTTTTATGTAATCGTTACATCATTTAAATTGCTCACCTGAAATCTTCGTATGTTGGTACTCGTTGATCAACAGCTCTGAATTTTGCATCGTTTCGCAACCAATATAATTCGTCGTCATTTATCGCTTTAATTACATCTTTTTCTAGTTTTTCAAAGTCTGGAATTGACCGTTCCATAGCCCTTGAATGTTGATTTTAATTTCTCACATTTCTAAAAATTGTATTAATGTATTTTTAATTTTAATATTTTCTACGATAGAAATATTATAATTAAACATTATTAAATACCTATTTCTCATACTGCAATCATCAAGAGCCGAACATGGAATCAAAACAATTTACAATGACTAATTAGAGAACGATTCCAATATTTTACACGGTGCATTGTCCTATCTACAGTTTACATTTACAGCGACATCGATTGGCAAATTGTCTAAAGTATTAATTTAAATATCCTATTTCTGAATAAATTATTTTTTCCTCTCTTTTAAAACGTGCTTAAAACGCACAAAAAAAAAAAAAAAAAAAACTTAATTAAACTTAATTTCCGGGACTCATCATTAATAATGTAAACCGAACCAGAGATTCTCCCCTAACAAAACCTTATTATCCAAGATTAAATAATGCATCTTATGGCATTGCCAGTAGCAGCTTAAAATAATTTATTTTGAATTTAAACAAATGCACAGAGATCCGTTAAACATTCACAATTCAAATAAGGAAACTGCATTATCTAATAATTACATCATTTCCGTTAATAAATAATTATTAACTTGAAATAATAAAAATTTATTTTTTCCATTAAAACAATCAATTATCACATTTAAGTACTCAAAAAGCATTTATTAATTTTAAGTAGTAAATAAGTTAAAGACACTTTTTTATTATATAAGATGAGTAATCAACATGAATTCTACCCATCAAAACTAAGTGAAAACTTCCATCTCTTATTAAATTCAGCATCTTAAATCATAGCAATCATTTACTTACATCAGGAAAACACAGGATAACTACTATTATGTATCTATTATGCACATTTTTCATCATTTTCTGTTTAATTTCAGGTTTTGATTTTGATTAATTTGAAAATTGAATTTATAAGATGGAAATTTTGTTTCTTTAGTTTCATACCAGGATGAATTACATACGTTTATAAAGTATCTTCAAGAAGGTGGTACTTGTTCGTATAGTCAGATACGAATAGAGGTTGAACAGTATCGAGTTTGTATGGAATATATGGGTGCTAGTATTACCGATGATACCCATAAATATGCTGATGATCCGCACGTTATTAGTCAACGTTTGTGCGAGTAAGTACGACTTTTTTAAAGTTTTTGCAATGAATGTTGGGTGCGGGGCCTTTTTTGCAGGCTCAGGGATGCGTGTATTTATTTCTTTCTAAAAATTTATTAAAATTAGTTTATTTGTTGATTTTTTTTAAAAATAGAATTGAACTTACTAATTGCATTTCACAAATGGGGAAGGATCTTAAGTACTGCTTGAGTCATGATGTTTATGATAATTTCTTCAGAAGTCAAATGGAGATCATTTCCAGTGGACAGGAATTTCTTTGTTCTAATAATGGAAAAGAATTGATTGGTAGGTAAAAGTTATTAGCATTTTTTTTTAAAATATAAATATTGGTTTTCAGTATTTTTTTTTTTATTTATTTGGGGTAAAATTGTCATATTGGTAATTCTTCACTTCAATTGGATTTTTCAATTGGATATGAGAAATTACGTAAGACATTTGGGAAAACAAATTAAATTATCAATTTAAATACAATTAAGATTGATTTAGTCAAGGTTAAATTTCAACAAAAATAAAATTAATTCTGTTTTTATTCTGAAATTTATTGAAATTTTAAATTTTTTTTTTTTTAGATTTTTACACTAATGGAATTTCGTGTTTAAAAGACCCCGTAATAACTGAACTGTTAAAAGAAAATTGTGAAAATCAATTTACTCTAATAGCTACCGTGTACGAAGAATACAATACGCGTGACATATGTCGGTGAGTATTGAATAAATGGAAGTAAATCTCGAATAAATCTTGAGATGAATTAATCAATTTCTTTAGACTCGCGGCTGATTTGGGCAAATGTATTGCGAGTGTTGCGGATAATTGTAAAGATAAAACGGCCAAAACTTTCATCGAAAACTTTATGATGGATGCGATGAAAGATTCCGATTGCAAAGATGAAATTCAGGATCTTTTAAGTTCATCGACTTCAATCTCAGGATTAAATGCGTTGATTTTAACTGCCGTTTTGCCTTTAAAATTATTTTAATAAAATTTAATAAATTTGGAAATTTAAATATTAATTGTGAAAAACATTGTACAATTTGAAATAAACATTTGCCCTAAATTATAAATAAGTTTGAATGATATTATTAACTTGAATAAAAATATTGTCTATGAATCATCATTAAGGAAAATTCACTAGAATTATTGTTAAAAACCTATGAAATATGATAGTTTATTAAAAGCTATTATTTATGGATCAACTTTTCTTTTGTATAACACCTTCATTCAGCCATTTCCATTGTCAAAAGGTTATTCACATATTAAATTCACTTATTTGCAAAAGATTCTCAGACGAGCAACATGCGAATTTTCATCATATTTATCTGTGTTATATCAGGTTTGATTAATAATTATTTATTTTAGTATTTACTATTTAGTATAATTATCATTGTTAGCTATTCTTATTAATTGTTCATAGTGTATAAAATATTTTTTTTCCATTAAACAGTTTCCTGCCAGGATTATTTTGGTATGAAAAAGATATTTAATCTGCAAGAAAATAGTACTAATAATCAGTTTGAAAGTGAAATTAAGAAGTTTCAATTGTGCTTAAAAGTTATGACAATAAATTTAACTCATACAACTGAAATGCTAATATCTGAACCAGTTAATCTAAGCAAAGAATTGTGCAAGTAATTTTTTTCTCATCTTTTGAAGTGTTATAATTATATTATTGTTTTGTTTCATAGAGTTGATATTAGTAATTGTTTTAAGGAAATGGAAAATTATCTTAAATCCTGTGAAAGATGTAATAACTCATTTACAAATCGAATTAATGTGTTATCTAATGCACAGAAATATATGTGTTCCAATGATGGTAAAGCATTAGCCAGTGAGTACCTAAGATGATGTTCTTGCACTTGCATTTAAACAAAATTTCTTATAGATTTCTTTAGCAGTGGCATAAAATGTTTCGGACAACCAGAATTCAATGACGACACTAAAAATGACTTTAACCATTTCATATCTGATTACATTCAGTTACATGATTCTCAGGTTTGCCGGTCAGTATTCACGAATCATTAGTAAATTAACTTATTAGAGACTTAACTTGAGTTTTGATAACATCTATAATTTCCAATTTAAAATGAGAATATTTTCACTTTCCTTTTCTTCATTTCTTCCTTCAAATAAATCCAATTAAATTCTCTTTAGATTTGCAGAGATTGGTATGTTAAGCATTGAAGATGCAGATACTTGCGAGAATAAAACAGTAACGAATTTCCTCGACAATTTGGTGATGGAATCGTTTAAAAACATAAACTGCAAATAAAAAAATTATACTTTTAATTATTAATGTTAAGTTAAATCACATTTACAAAATAAAAATATTTTAAGCAAAGTTAAATGCTTTAAAAATTTATTTAATCGATTTTGTACCTTTTAACACATTAAAGTTTTTATAGTTAAGAAGTTTAATCCCCCAACCAATGTTATCCCAAATTTATTAATATTCATCAGTTGTCTTCCAATAAAGAAATAAATGTCATAGGAGAATTTATAGATAACTTGATAGAAGTTACTGATGATAAATATGGTCTTTTAAATCAGTTTAAATTTTATAATTGAATATGTATGCAGCTAAATTATTATCTTCTACTGTATAATACTGAAAACAAATAAAATAATATATAGAATTTCAATTTCCTATAATTGGATAATTATGGTAATTGTAGTGTAGGAATATCCAAGAAAATCAATAAAATTGTAAATTGCAACTCTCTAAATTGCATTGCCTAATCATGTTACAGATTGACTGATATCTTTGATTGCATTATATCCAGGAATAAATTTTCTTTACATCTAAACAAATTGAAAATGTGGATTATTTGTAAATCCTCAGATAGAAATTTTTTATCACTTCAAAACTAATCTCTATAATTGCTCCATACAAATGGGAAGTAATCAGTTGTCACCAGTAGGAAAAAAATTAAAATCCACAATTTTCAAAAATTATATATGGTTGCCTGGTTTGCCTGTACCTTTTTTGTGCCTTTGGCACAAAAGTTTTAGTTCACTGCTCTCTTACTTAATCTGAAACATTAATCGAATATTTTCGAGCCAGGAGTGATATTTGAGAAAAGACTATTTCACAAATCAAATCACAAGGCAATGGAAAATTAGAATTTGCTTTGAATTTCTTGGAGAATTTTAGATTTTTATCAATAGATGGTGCATTTCATTATTTGCAATGCATTTATTTTTCAAAAGCCATAAAATCTGCAGATTAGAAATTTATTGATTTTTAAATTCTATTTGCTTAGTATTAGTTCTGGTAAGCATTGGTATAAAGATATGATAAAAGCAATAATGTTTACAGTGAAATAGTCTCCAACATTGCATAATAACAAACAAACCATAGAAATGGGTTCTCATGAACCAGGAAACATTGAAATATCCAGGAAGAAGATTGAGAAGGAAAGAAGTAGGAGAAAAGAAAAAAACCCACATTTGTTTTTCTCAGTAATGAGTAATGAGTAATTCCATCTCCCTCTGGTGACCGATGGGGTTAATAAGAGATAACCACGCCCTGTCCCTCAGACCTAATTCCGATCCCGTCAAGTAAAGTTGGAAAAATCCAAGTTGGGCAAAAGTTTAGTGAAAAACTT
>JAQFZU010001423.1:0-13570 GCA_034696185.1 Henia vesuviana | reverse complement strand
GCCATTGTCACAAACAATACTATTGTTTCGTATTCAAATTGGGATTCGGTTTGTGGTCATTTGTTGGTGACTTTAATGACCATTGGGGGAAAATTGTTTGCTGCAATTGATTATTAGTAGACCTTTGCCATCCATCGAAAGAAATCTTACCCCATTCTTTCCCCTGTTTACTCGGACAATGAATAACTTCCGCGCGTCTGAAAAGAAAAAAATAAATAAAAATTTATGAATCATACAAAAAAATCAAATTTTCTTTTCTTTATTTCTGTTCACGATTTGCTGTTCGTCTTTAAAAAATAAAATAAAATAAAAAGGTTAATATTTAAAAAAAAAGCGAAGGTGAGCCGAACATGGGTATAAAGAGGTCATTCGTCATTGTTGAGGGCATATGTTTTGCACGCATTCCACACCTAACCCTAACCTACCTCAATGCAGCTGTCAAAGAACAGCACTTGCTCGTCTTGATTGAATAAACTCTAAACTCGTGCGTTGGTGTGAATAGCGCGAGCTGTTCGGGGGTTCGATGAATGCAGCTGGAGAACGCGGATCTTTTTAAGTCTACAACTTAGTTGTCGAGTCTGCCCGGCTACTTGTCCACTCAGGGCCAAAAGCATTAACCACGGTCTTTGCAGTGGACGTGATGTGGCTGCAGACTGGCAAGGAAACAGTTGTAAATCTTGGGTGTAGTGTACGACTAGTGTCGGCTTTCTTTTCGCCAATCTCGACACGAGGCCAATGTGTCTTGTCGTTAACAGCTCCTGCAATGTCGCACGTGATGTTACCAACGCATAATCGTATATAATATGTTTACTTTTGAAAAATAACTTTTTATTTGATTTATTTATTTATTTTAATTTTTTTATTTTTTTATCCTATTTTTTTTTTGAGTTTGTCAACACTCTGAGATTTATTTAAGTAGTTTGATCGGTGTTTGACCCGTGCGGTTTTGGTTTAACGGTCTCCAGGCGATCTCGTAGTCTCTTACTTCAGAGATGAGAGGTTGTTAGAGCAAGGTCTCATCGTGTCCATTTCTAATGATGAAAGGATTAAGGAGATTAGGGAGAACCAAGCAACATCACTCGTGAGCCAACACAAACCACACAGGAGATCGCTGGCAAGTGGAATAATGCATTCGTAAACAAAAGCAACTCTATAGAGAGTAAAAGGGTTAGCACGAGGGGAAGGAAGCAGTGAATGGAGGAGCATAAGCTCTGATATACGCACTGGAACTGATTCGGGTGTCTATAATAAATCATTTAGTATTAAGTATGAAGCATATGTTTGGAATTAAAAATTAATTTAGACGAGGGCCAGGTTTGGAAGCGATGTGTTAAATATTAATATTCTAAATCCTATCACGAGATTTGTTTTTAAAAGTTTTGGTATTGATAATTTCTATATTTATTTTTTATTTATTTCTTTACACAAGTACTTAAATTCAATTGAGATTCTTAACGTGTTTTAAGGTAGAAGGTGTAAGCATTGGCACGAATTCTGTTCTGTCAATTGTCAACTTTAACCGCGTCATTTCCTCTCAATTCTGACAATGTCCTAAGCCGATGCTAGTACGAGATTAAGTCCATTTTAATGCTGTAAGCTGGTGGTAGACAGGTGAGACAAGTCTGGCTTTTAAATCAAAGCTCATTTCTACTTTGAAAAGTTTAAAGCGTAATAAATAATTTGAAAGTAATAAAATATTTAATGATTTTTTAAAATAAAAATTTTTTTTTAAAATTTATTTCACTAATGCCTGAGTGTAACCTGATTTGGATGATGGAACTTGACAATTCAATCAGATACGAATTCATATCCTTTTTAGTTTAATGATAGGGAAACAGAAAGGGAAGAAAAAAACACGATTACAGAAAGAGATAAGCCTGTTCACAACGCAGTCAGTCTTTATATGGAATGATCTTTACTTAGGGGTTTTATTCCACCCCTCCCAAAGTTTTCTTAAGGGGGGAAACCTTAGATGGATTGGTCATGTAAATTGATCGAAAGATTAAATTTTAGAAAGTAAACAACTTTTGTAAGTTGACAAAATTAAACGAGCTGTTAATAATTAATATATCTTTAAAACAAATTAATTTTAAATTTTAATTTCATATTTTTTTTTTAATTAATAAAAATTTAAATATATCCAGAGTAGCAGCGCCATCGTACGGTGCCGTGGCGAGTCGATGTGTTGCCGCGTTTCATTTTCCATCCCCGCGGAAGGGAGTGGACTCGTTCCCGCTCGCTGCTGCATTAGCATGATTTTCTGAGACCAGCCGGCGATCAGAGAGTTTTCTGTCACTTGCCACAGCGGTCACGCTCGTGGAGTTCGCTGGGATTTTCCGTGAGTCGTACGATTTCTCATTTCGGTGCTGGACCAAACGTGGAAAAAACGAAACGGCGAAGCGGCGGATAGAAACCGGGATTGATGTAAAGATAAATATTGGATTTTTTATTTTCCGAATTATTTTTTAAAATTTCATCAGTCGAAGTTATAATTTGATCGATATCGCGAGTGACGTTAAACTGGGTAAAGAATAAGTGCGGTGTGAATGCCCACACGCGAGTACATTTATCTGCTTCGTCGCTGATCGTCGCGAGGAGTTGCCGGAGTTTGTTGCGTCGAAGCCCGCAGAGGTTCCTTCACCATCCTCGTCGCCGCGATGGGAGCCGAGACGACGTGCTTCGTTCTGGTAGCAGCGTGTCTTTTTAGTACAGCTTTAGTTAATGGTAAGATTTTCTTTTTTTTACAAAACCGAAATTAATTTTTACTGAAACTGAAGGTTATTGCCTTTAATTGAATTTATCGTTTTCAATTTTATCTCGAAATCATTTAATGCTATGACAATGTTTTTGGGCGTATTTTTTTCTGGTTGGAAGACGAGGGAATAATATTTAATGTCTGTTTGCTGGTTGAATCCATTTCTAATTTTCTAATCAAACATTCCCATAAAAGCGAACAAATTTTAATTTTGCATTTTGCATTTTGTTCGTATAAATAATTTTTTTATACTAATTAGTGGAAATTAATTCTTTTTAATTAAATTGATTTTGAGTTTATTATTTAAATTTACTAATTTAAATGTAATAATTTGAAAAATTTTTTTTATTGGAATGAAATTTCGAAGTGGCAAAACCACTTACAAAACCAAATTAAAGAGAGAAAATAATAAAAAATGAATTTATGGATGCCGTGCAGGAAAACCTAAAATTTCAAATTACAATTACAAAATTTACGTTCGAGAAATGTAATTGAAGAGCGATTTTCTGCTGTTTTCGTGAGAAACAAATTTCGAAACAGTTTAAAAACTGATAATTATCACCAATTTGCGTCACGCGAGACCATGAAAACTGTATTTTTTAAATGCTTTAAGATCATAAAATGACTTTTTAATACAACAAAATAGAAAAATTAATAATAAACAAAACGTTAAGAATGACTGAAAAGTATTTTATTTTTGTTTTTTGCTTCGAAATATTTTCCCACAGTTCTTCGCGCAATAGTCAGTTTCGGAGTACATTTTTATCATGAAAATCAAAGTTCACGTAGATGCAAACATTTAGTATGTGTAATTAGAGGGTTGTGTGTGTGTGAAGAAATTGTGCATCTTTGATAAATAAGGGTAGAGAGAATGAAATGAGGTTATCAGCGATGGAAACGTGATTTTCTTAAGCGATATAGATTGGTTCAAAACCCATAAGTCATGCAAAATTGTTTGTGTGGGCTTGAAATAAAGGAAAAATTTTTTTTTTTTTTTTTTTTTTTTATTGGGTGATTTGTCGTTTTCAATGCCTTAGGATCTTTTTCACATAACAAAAACGAGAATGAAAAACTTTTTTTGCGATTTATCTCGCTCGCCTTGAAGCAGTTGAAAACAATAAGATAAAAATCAAATTCCGTTACGAATTTCCATTTATTTTTGCACTTTGCTATAACAAACGTTAAAAATAAACCCACATTTTACCCTCAATACTTTAGTTAGCACATGTGGGATACCTATTACAACACTTTTTTCTCAAGAAAACATATTCAAAACTGATCGCTGAAATTGGATCGACCAAGAAAAATCTTATCAAAATTACAAAATTAAATTTTTTTTCTGACATTGAACATAAAACATTTTATTCCGAGAAAAAGTTTGAAATCCGAACCTAACAAGTTTATATCTGGCCAAACCATATCTGTCTTGGTTAAAGTTGTAGAAACTAAAACATTGACCTTTGAAGCGTAACGTAGGGTGGGTCGGGGAGGGACCTTTTCTTAAAACTAGCTCTTGTGTTCGCATTCTTTCACCTGCTCGGCCGGACCCTACGGCCAGTTTCTTTCTTACCCTTCTTTCATTGCACCCCTCACTGTCTGCACGCCACCTGTCAGTGACACCCGGCCGTGAAGTGATGTCACAGGTGGCTGATGGATCCAGCGCAGCCTTTCATTCGCTTTGCTCTCTCTCTTTGTTGGATCGAGGTCAAATTTAGGGTAGAATTGCTCTCTCGAAGTCCACTCAAACAAGGCACGCTTTTAATCGAGTGTTTTTGCATGTTTGGTTAAAAAAAGTTGAAATGTTTACCAAGGTGTCGACTGATTTACAGCCAACTCAAATTTAGCTTATTTTTATTTCATCGTTTTGTATGACTTTTAATTATTTATTTCTAATTTACTTGGTTTCAACGAAATAAAAAAACAATTCAAAAACGAAATAAAATTTTTATCGTGCTGCGTGAACACTAAATTTTACTATTTATTTATAAACATCTCCCTTAGTAACGACTTTTTTATTTTACAAATATTTTATTTCATATTTATAATTAAATTAGAAAAACAAGATAAAAGTAACATTTTGTATTTCAAAGCATTAAATTGGAAAACTACAAAGTCGAAGGGCCTTCACCTTTCATTCGAGTTCTCGCCATTCATTCTGTTATTGGAAATAATGTCTTCTCACGGAACCAATTGAAGTAGCAAGAGTATAGGAACGCTATGGGCAGAGCAGTTTGAATGCCATCAATTCCATCGCTCTTGAAAAGAGGAGGGGGAATGAATCTCTGGCCGCATCTTCTCGTCCGATTCAATGTATGGCTCGGTCTATTGGAATGGCACATGGTTGCAGAAGGCCTGTCTTTCCTCTCTGTATGTCTAGCACAAAGTATTGCCGGCACGAATCGCTCAAGATGGCCTGAAACAAATTGAGTAAAAATTGCACCCTCGCTATGAGGACTCGATACTGTGAGCGCAGCTTTTCTTTATTTTTTTTTTTCTTTTTGGATTCTACGTAGTCAAAGACCCCGTTGTAACGGGTCATTTCTTGACGACCAGATGGCTAGTGGCATTTAAGACAACCTACAGTATATCCCTCCCATCAACCGCCATTTTTTCTGCTGTCTCTTCCCCTCTTCTCTTTTCTTTAGGATCTTACATTGTCCACGAGACAGTAATGGGAGGAGGAAAGTTTGTACGCATTTCGAATTTCAAAAGTAGGAGTTTTATGTGGTGAAGATGAAGTAATGGGTCTTTGTGCTTTGTGTGCTGTATGATAGTGCTCGTATATTTGTTTCTTTCTTTTTTTTAAAAAATAATTTTTTTCTGAACCTTACTTACTACCTGTATTATGTTGTTTATGGCACAAGTACTGCGGTATGTTTAAAACGTAATGATTATGGGACAGGACTCGCTCATTTTGTGGCTATTTTATTGGTTAATTTTTTATATTTTATAGGAGTTGATGTCGTTGTGTTTATTGTTGCATGAATTTTTTTAATCTTTTATTTGTAAATTTATCAGTATTTTAAAGTTTTAAAAAAATTCACTTTTTTTTTAACTGAAATTTTGATTTTGTTTTAAAAATAAAAGGTTTAAGCAATTGATTGTTTTGAAAACCAACGAAAACAATCAGTTACTTACAATCTCTTATTCGACTGTTTATTTTGAATGTGAGACTAAAGAATTTGAAAATGCACTTTAATCGACTTTACACTTTTCATTCACCTACGTAGGGAGGAACTTGGAACTGCGTCTGCGATAGAGAGAAGGGTGGGCAAGTGGGAAGATATGCTTCACACTATGAAAGACTCCGGTCGTCTGGCTGAAGAGTCCTTCAACAATACAATGGACCATCTTACGGCATTCCCGTTCAAAACTTGATCCGCTAATGCAGGCCAACTGAGGTTGAATGGGGAGATCAATCGGGGAATGGGGGCGTCTCCTAGAGCCTAATCCCACATATACTTGGGTTTGGCAGCTGTTACTTTCAGGTATCCCTCCGACTGAAAAGCGCCGGTTTCTCCTTTTCTTTTTCTAACTTTCAAGATGGTGGTCCGTTTTTCGAAAGAAGGGATTACAACATGGTAGTGAAAACATGTTTCTTATCGACAGGTCTAAACTTCTTTTTAGATCCGTTCTCATGGAGTCAAAGGTGAACTCGATGACGGGTTCAAGTTTCATTCAATAAAAGTTTAACAAAAGTATAGGGGAAGTCTGGTGGATATCAGTGGCCATTGACTCGGGAAAAATATAACTTATAATCTTAGGAATTAATTTACCTTAAATTATGGTAAAGACAATTTGCGATGAATAATTAAATAGTTATTTAAAACACTTTTAAAGTTAAATTTTAAATTACGGCATAAAATAGAGGAGAATAGAAAACGATAAAATGTTTTTCCCAGTTAAGTGTGCGGTAAATCGATTGGGCAATTGGGAAAAAAAGAATTTTCAACGATATGATGATAAACATATTATATTTTTTCCTTGCCTTTTTTGTGTGCGCGATACCAGTTTATGTTATGGAATTGGTAGATATGGTTTCATGGTGTTGAATTTGTAGAGAGTTTTTGTATACAAAATCTACAATTTTTTTCTATGTCTTTTTGAATTCCTTTTACAATTTTTATATCGTATAGGTCAAATGTTTTAGTTATCGGTTTATAGCTAGCAATCCAGGTCACGACAATTTGAGCTTGTTATGTTTTTCCAGTTTGAAAAAAATCGTTGATGGTAATTGGACGATCAACTACATCTTGGCATGACAAAGAGCACTATATTTTAATTTAACAACGTATTTAACTACAAAATTATTTCTCATTTTTATTTATTATTATTTAAAAAAAACTTTTTTCATAAATAATTCAAAACAAGATTGTGCGATGATTGTGTTGATACTAATTCAACTTGTATTGAATTAAATTCACTTTAATGTCATATTTGGATATAAATACAATAAATCATTTATTTTATAATGAAAGCATAATTTTAGTTTTTAACATTAAAAAATAATAAATTACATAGCTTTAGTAGCAACACACCCTTTTCGTGAAGTGAAAGATAAAAGAAAAATAAATTTGCATTTGGTATTTATTATTATGGTTTGATACGGATATGATACAATCGAGTACCCTATCACGATATCCCATTCATACATTTTCCCCGTGTTCGATCCGCCCATCGTAGTCACAGTGACAACTTTATTATAAACAGAGGCATTCGTCTAATCATCCATCATGACTGCAAGCTGATCCTTATCAGCAGGTGGTCTGTAATTTAACCGAGGGTGGTTTGCTTTGAATACATCGCAACAACGAGCGAGGCACAATTAGTAAAACAAAACAAGTTAGAAAAGGAATGAAGTCGCTCTTTTGAATGCAAACGACCCTATAGTTTAGACGATGCTCGCATAACACGACAGACATAAAAAAATAAGTAAATAATTATGTCGTCGAAAATAGACAGTCAAGCGCAGCTGGTCATTTGGCAATTGGGGAGCGCTGATCCCAGGCTTATGAATAACCTTATAGTGTCATGTGATGTACTCATTACACGTAATGATGGCCGGAAGTTGTTAGTTTGTCATTTCAAACTGGAATGGGAAAAATTGAACTTTTGATTCAACTAATTGCTGCCTCAAAAGATTGATTTACATACTTTTTGTGAATGAAATACTATATATTGAACTTTATTTATTTTCCAAATAAAAAATAATTAAAAAGTATGACTTCATCAGCTTTGGTGCGATGGAAAGGGTCATATGGACAAGTAATTAATGTCATCGGAAACAAAAATTTATTGTCGTTCTAGATTTATTGCTTGTTTCAACTTATTGATCCGGTACAAGTTGAATTAGTTTGAACCCGAGCATCTAATCTTCTTAGGTATTAGTCATAAGCCTATTGAGATAAGTCATAAACAAGAATTACTCGCATATAAATACTTTATTCGGTCGAAGAAACCACTTTTTCTTTTTCACTCTAAAGTGTTGGTTATTATATTGTAAAGAATACCAGATTATGAGATGCCATGTTTAATAATAGTAGAAATGGCCTGGTAAAGATAAGATTAAACGGTGCATAAGTTAAGTTACAATTTCGGCTTGAGAAATAAGATGAATTTTGGTGCAATTGAATTAAAATTAAAAAATTTATGCGTAATTTATAACATTAAAAGTTAAGACTTGCACTTAATTCTGAAGTGCGGTTGAAATTGATGATTTGGAAAATATGTAAAAATATGGAATTAGAAATTTTCAAAATAAAAAAGAGAAAAATTGTAATCATTTGAATTTTAATCAGTATCAGTTGAAATTAATTCGTTTCTCTAATATTCTGTTTGTGACATGAGTTGATTTATTGTCAATTTTTTAATTGACTTGATTCGTCTGCACTAATGGCAGCGAAAATGAAGCCGTAGTCCTCACGCTAGGCAAAATTCCAATTTTCGCCAATCTCAAGTCGGTCGGTAACTGGTTCATTGCGGCGCACTTGTTTACTTCGTTCGTACACTTGGAATTTCGCCAATGGAGGAATAGAGTTTTTCATTGAAATTATTTGACTGTAAGTATTAAATAATGAGTCTTTTAAAGTATACGCAGTGCAACATTCTTAACTCGCTAACTTCTACACTTCGATAAATTAGTAAAAGCAAAACAAGTCGTTTTTGTCTGTTAATTTGAAACTCGAGACTCAATTTACCTTTTCATTGAATAATGACCGAATGACTCGAGTTAGTCATCACTTCTCGTTTGGTCGACTGTTACTAATTGGGTGTTGGCTGAATTGCTTTCAACAAACATCAGTTGGAAATTTTTTTTCCATTTACTTTTCAAGTTCGTGAAATAAATAAAACATGCACTATTTGATTGCTCAATTGGTACTGAAATCAAACTATAAAACAAACATTGGGTATAAACAATTTGTAAATCCCTAAATCTCTATAACTTTACTCACTTCCGACTGTCGCACTTTAACATGTTTTCCTTTCGAGCTCGTAAAGCAACCTTCTCTTCTTAAATATTTAAAACGAATCTTGTCATTTGCAAAAGGCTGTTCAGAGAGTCGAGCAGTAGTGCATAACGTTAGCGTCAGAGTGCGTCTCACTTGAGTGACAGTGCCACAATTGGCTGCAAACGCGATCTGACAGCATCCCTGAGTGAAAGTTCATCACTGTCGTTGTCACCTGCAAACGAGACCACATTTGGCCCGTGTGCACTCTCTTTCTTTGATTAGGGTTAATGGGGAACAGCCTCGCAATGGAAGCAGTCGCCTACTGCTTTTCTTATTTAAAGAGACACACACATACCTACCAATCCGAACGGTGTTCATGACTCAATGAGATTAACGTTCTTGCTTTAAGCTTTACTGCAATGAGATTGAGAAAGACAAAATGTCATAAAATGACATTCTTTTGTTCCTACGAGTTTTGAATGTTTTGATTCTTTCCATACGATATTAACATTGATACTATCAAAGTCACGCGTAACTATCAAACTTACGCGTGACGAATGCATTTATTCAAGCCATCTATAAACATTTACCTTATTAGCAATATTTGCACACAATTACATTTATCACTATCTTCCAAGTACTGTTTGTTTAATTTATTAGTTATTGCAGTACAAAGTGAGATAAAGTTTTTTTCTTTATATTGTATTTTAAACGTAGTAATTTGCTAGAGAATGTTAAACATCGTTAGCTTTCACATTTAAATCCAAATAAAAAGAAAATATTAAAAATATTTTTTTTTTAAATTGAAAAAAAAAATATTTGGGTAATCGACATAGTTTGCCTGGTCGCATTTCACTTTCTCTTCTGTTAACGTGATAATTTTCTTTTCTTTCGTTACTCTACACAAGAAAGGCGAGTTGCCAGCAAACTGCGGTACTATTTAATGGCTAGAAAACGACTGCAGTTTTCCCCTCAAACTATAAGTCCACTGTTCCTTCCTCCACTTTGTACCCGAGCTGTGTCAATTCGTTTATTGGTCAATTGAAGAAACTTTGGAACATTAAGCTTAGACTTACCCGGACCAAAAAAATTTTTTTTTTTTATTTTTTTAACAAAGACCGGGCAATATTCTCACCAAAGTTGGATATTTTACACCGACCTTTATTACATAGCTTTGTAAACCAAGTACGAGAAAAATGTAATTAAAAAATTGTGAACTTGAAGTTAATATCGAATATAAACTGAGGGGATGAAGAAAATGAATTTAAAAGCTCATCAAGAGTAATGGGTTTTTCCAAGAACACAATATGGTAGCCCTGAGTTCTGTTTTCCATTATGAGAGGTCACATTTGCTGTATAACATCCCTTTGTGCCAGTAAGGCTCTGGTCAGGTATTTTTCGCTCAGTTTGTTCGCGAATTAAGGAAGAACTGAAAGATGCGTAATAATAACGTGAGAAAACATGTTGTGCGAGAGCGCTCTGGCTGCTCTACTTATGAGCAGCAGGGGAGAGACTTGAAATTCCGTAATCGCCCACCAGGGGAGATAAGAATAGCTGAGATTAATTTGCGCATGTGCTCCGTTGTCTCGGGAAACAAGCGTCTCAATTGATGCCATTCTCCGAGCGAAACAAAAACTTTTCTAAGCTCGTGTAATGAAATTAGATAGACTTATGAAGAACTTTTAATTTCATTTTTAGTCTGCAATCCAATATTTATTTAGTTTCACAAATATTGATTTTTTTTTAATTTGTTTGAAATGAACGGAAAATAAATTTTAAGTGCGTTAATGTAAAATTAATTCAGGTGGAATTTTCATTTTATTTATTTATACATTTTTTTCTCCCTTTTTTGTGCCAACTGCCTCCTCATCGACAGAATTGCTTTGCTTCGCTTGCATTCAGGTAAATTGAAAGGTTCCCTCCTCTCTCGATATATTTTTCCTCTCTTCCACTTTGTGTTTATTCACTAAAATGAAACGGCTTCAATATTTGCACGGGTTCTCGGTTCTAACTTCGCTTTGCAATTAAAAGAAAAAATACGCAGGCAGAGAGCGAAGCAAGTGCATACATTGCGGGGATTCGTTCTCTCTACTTCAAGAGCAGCTGTTATGCAGGGTTCTGCATTTAATCACGATTTTTTCCATTTGACTGAGGAGTTTCTCTTAACTCCTTTGAATACGAGTCGAGACACTGATGTTAACAGGTTATGACAGGAGGTGAAAAATATGACGAAATTTTTTTATACATCTCACGCTTAAGTAAATAGAAAAATTATAATTTTTATAAATGGAAAAAATATTAAAATAGGTAATTTTTATTCATTGCACGAAATGCTCCGAATTGAATTTCGTATATTTTAAAAAAAAAATTTTAAAAAAGATGTAGAAACGAAAGGATGATTTAGATTTTAATTTTGCGGTTTAGAAGTCGGCTAATCTACAAAATCGAGGTAACGGTCCGAATATCAAATTGAAACGTTCCAATTGGGAGATGCTGGTGACAGTCGCTATCTTTTAAGTTTGTGGCTTCATTCAGAGAAATTTTTACTATCCGTTAACCCGTAACGGCGCTTCCATCCTTGCAATATATTTTATCACCGTTAGAAATTGCTATTCCGAGGTTATAGCAAATTGCATCCAATTTAATTTGGGCGAATCTTTTGAGGAGTTTCGTTTCATCTCTATTCATAATAAGCACCGAACGCTAATTTCTAGGCCAGTTACTATTATTAAACTCTGATTGTCTGCGCTTAACTGAGAACATGTCAAGAGATTAAGGCAACATCATTACTGCGATGAGTTAGGGGTGCCATTCATTTCGAGGCAAGTGGCATGCAAGGGGCTTTCACTCTCCCGCATTCCACCCTTTCTAGTTCCTACACATGCGAACGTAAAATGGAAATTTCATTTTTCTTTTTCCAAAAACAAACTCATCTAAGGATTCTTTTAGAAATGAAAATCAAGATTAATGCATGTTGATAAAGCGATTTTGAAGCTATATAAAATGCTATTAATTGTTCATTGATTTCTTAATTGGATTTTTTTCTTTTCATTGTTACTACTATTATTACTTATTTCCGTTTGTGAAATAAACAAATCAATTTAAATGTGTGGCTTATAAATTTCTTTTTCTTAATGTTGCGGTGTAGTACTTAAAAATCAATGATATTGACTCGCGTTTTCCGCTCGTATCAAACATTAGATGAAAGTAAATCGTTACGTTTTCATTACGATTTTTTTTTATTTTGTCCTATCATTATAAACACCGGGCAAAAGTATCAGCATATACAAACGTCATTCAACAGGCTTAATCGTCACTAACGACTGAATACGGAAGGAAGAATAAAAAAGAAAATTAACGATTTTGGGCTCGTCGCAGGGCAAGGTTTGATTTATGGTTTAGCCGTAAACAACGGGCAGACCGAAAATACTGGAGGAAATATCAAGCACGCAATGCAATTTGCACATCTATCCACCACACAACACGCATGCGTAAGCTAAATATACGAGTCTGAAAACTAGAGAAAAAAAAATTTGCTCGGTTTATTTGCTTGTTGCAGATTATTTCGGTACATGCACTCAATCTTCGTATCTGATAAAATGCGGTGATAAACGTAAATAGAAACAAGAAATAAATGATGGCAGTCGGAAATTTTTTTAAAAAACTAAAATAAATGTAATGATTAGTGAATTGAAACATGAAACACGCGAACGGATGAAGTTTGCGACTGATTAAAGACTTTTTTTCCATTTAAAAAAAAAAAAATGAATAATGAAAAAAAAATTGAAATTTCCATCAAACATGTAGCAGGGCGGCGCCGTGATTAAAGGTGAATAAAGGTTAAAAAAAAATATTGAGGTGAAAAGAGGGAAGGGAGTGGAGCGAATGGCGCTAGAAACTCCCTCTTGTAGGGAATTGTTAACCTATAATCTAAGCCCGCGTTTGGACGGTATGATGTGACTGAGAGTGACATCACCTTAGCAACCGCCGACGCGGCACCGAGGCTACGACGACTGGGTTTGTGAAAAACACAAAGCGTGTTATGCTTCCAGTGTGATATAAGTTGATCGAGTTTTCTGGCAGACTCACTGGCTGCGTTCGCTTGATTAATAAGAAGAACCTAATTAAGAACAGGAATTATATTGAATCTTGCTTCGAGAAAGGTCGAGTGGAAGGTCATGGAAATAAAAGTATCGTATATCAGAATCTGTTTTGATATTTCTTTCTTCACTTTAATGTATTGAAAGTAAATTAAATTTTTACTTCTACGAGCCAAATTCTATAAACAAGTTGATTAAACTGTTTATACTTTTCTGACGGAGCACTAAAGCATCGATGTTTTTAGAATGAAGCAAATTAATTAAAT
>JAQFZU010001422.1:0-13571 GCA_034696185.1 Henia vesuviana | reverse complement strand
ACCCCAACAACAACCCCAACCTCAAAAGCAAAACCAGAAAAGAAAAAAATACCAGCGAAACCACAATTATGGAAATCCAAAAACAAAAAGGCAAAATAACCCTTCCAAAAAAGCCAGGAATGCAAACAGGACGAATCATACAGCATCACCAAAAAAAATGAGAATCAGAAAAATATTCAGTAATAACTGTTATATATTCCACTTACATGTCACTAAGTATTTAAAAAAAAATTTTTTTTTTCAGACCCAATTTCGACGACCTTAACAATATTCTGGATTCAACCCATCTCGATGCCTGGGTTAAAATTCCAGGGATTGCTAACCGTCTGAATGTAAAAATAGAAAAGCAACGAGACGGACAAGGAAACATTGTTTTCATTGCCAGACGCAATAATCAAAAGTAAATTACCGGTAAACTATTTGACTGCTGTTATAAAACAAATCTATTTATTTTCTTATATAACTCAAAAGTAATGGGAATCACACTGACAATATTTTTTTTCAGACCAAATCCCGATGAACTTTTAGACCATTTCAACCGCATAAAAATTAATTAAAGAAGTTTAAACCTAATTGGCCAGAGAAAGTGATAGCGATGTTAAATAATTTAATATTTACATAAAAAAATTATAAATTCAAATTCAAAAATCTAAATTAATGATTCCAAATTGATAAATCAAAAACATAATAAAAATTATTTCTTATTATTTCATTCTGTGTAATAGATGCAAAACTTTATTTTCTGATTCTTCAAGCTTTTTTTTTTCTTTTTTTCTGGCCAGCGAAGCGGCCACAGGCCTCTAGTCAGTATGATATCACTGTTCTATCAACACTAGCAGTTTTATTTTCGAAATTAATTTGGGCCTATATTGACATTCACAATTAATTGTGAATATCAATAATATAATTGTCGCTTATGATTAGCTAATCCAGACCGATATTTAGTTTAGGAAATGTTTGTGGTGCCAGTAATCAGTTAGTAACTGATGATTGACATTTACTATATTTCTTGATCAACACCCAAAACCGACTATGAGTTTGTCTGCAGTGAGTCGGGGCAGTTGACATTAACCAATCACTTATTGATCAGTTGGATAAATTAGTTACTCAATAACAAATTGAAAATTTATCCAGGTCATTTAAAATTACACAATTCAATATTTTATAAATTCCAAGTGCCAAGATTGGAAGCAGGAATAGGTCAACAATGCCTCGTGGCAAGAAAACATTGAGGCACAACCAAAATAAAATGAAATAAAAAAAGAACAAACAAAAAAACCAAATAAAAAAGAACTGGGATCCTAAAACTCATTGGCAAAAAAAAAGAAAAAAAGAAAAGATTAGAAAAGAAAGTTAGTAGGCCCTATAGGTTCCACCACCAAGGCTCCCTTTGATGATATACTAAGAAGAAAGCTACATAAAGGATAGGGCTTGGAAGTTTACCCCTCCTCCACCCCATGAGACTGGAACCTGCCAAATCATTTGCTACGAGCAATTTTTCCACAATAAAAAGGTTTATAGCTGCTGCCAAACCATTCTCACTTAAGTTTCTGATTACTATATATCTTAGGTAAGTTTGTGACTGTGGTAGTGGTGGCGGTTTATGGTTTTAGGTTGCCAGCAGCTATTACAGCCATATGCGACCATAAACAAAACAAAAAACACAAGATAAATACGATACACATCAAAATTTAATTAATTTTTACTTTGCTTTGTGTCAGGAGGAGGACAGAAGAAAATAGAAAAGTTGAGATACTTATAGAACTCAATGATGCTATTTGAAAGGTTGTATTATATAATGTCTTCCTTATTTGCAACAGCTCAAGAAATTTAATAAGCACCACAAAAATAGACGATGCAGGAAGTAGCTGTTGGCCAGAATAAAAAATATTCTTATTTACTAAGATAATTACTACGAAGTATTTCATTCGTCCAATATGTAGTTTGCATTTGCTTTTTAATATAGAAGGAATGTAACTTTAAAAAGTTTTAAAGAATTAATTTTCGAACATTTTCTCGAATATTCCAAAATCAAATTAACTTAGCAAGAAGAAAAAAGTGAGAGAAGATAGTCATTTTTTAAAAACTGACTCCTGAATGCTTGTGAGCCAGTATACATAGCCAAAAAAATACTATTTAATTTTTTTAAATCGATCAGAGGTGAAATTGGACGTTGGATATTTACACCGTCCTCCATCCTCTAATGTACAGGAAAAGAAATGACACTTTAGTAATTTCAACGAGTGCAAGAGGTATCAAGCAATCAGTAAATTATTATGCAACGATCCCAGTGTAAAAGGAAAAATAAAATGAACTTGAACTTCAGTGAGTATAAAATTCAAAAACAAGCCTAGATCTTAAAAAACTGCTCAGATTTGATTTGTATTACTGTGACCATCAGTTTAGTAGTAAATTAAAACCATCAGTTTTGCCATCGCAGCTTCTCGCAGACTTTTCCCTCCCTCCACAATCTTTTTCATTTCAAAACCAAAGAAAACCAAATGAAAAAAACAATTGGAACTCCAAAATCCATCATCGGCAAGAAAAAGGAAAAATTCAGAAAAAAGCAAAATATTACTAGCCAAGAAATCCCTTGATTGTATACTAACAGGGAACCACAAAGGCTAGAATTGAAGGTTGCACCAACTCCCCCCCCCCCCCACCCATGTGATAAGAAGACACTATTGTTTCTCCTTGGCTAAAGGACAAGATAAGCTCAACACTGGTTAATTGATACACCAAGTTGGAGACTCATGCCCCTGCGATTAGTCCCTAAAGGAGCCGGTATCCCGGATACGCGACCTAGGCCCAAGTGCAGTGCCCAGTTGCGTCTCCTCTATTCTCCGGTGTCCAACGCTGACCCAAGGGTCAGCTATGTACCGGAGTTGCAAGCTAAAACCAATAGGCTCAAAATAGGGCAATTGGCAAGAATTAGTGATTAGTGGTAAGGCCCAGAAAAAGCCTATCGAAGTTAGGTCCAACAACAGTTAGGTCCGATGAAAGTTTAATCCAATCAAGAGCTAAAAATCCACAACCTGCTTCTGCAAGATCTTCTTTATTCTCTGAGGAACAAACACACAGATTGGAAAAACTTGTGGAAATTTTGATAAAAATTAACTGTTTTAGTAATAATAGATTGAAAAACTGGATTGTAAACAAAGAATGCAAACATGAAAAACAACGAAAACAATAATTAAAACCTGAACTTGAAATCGAAACACGACGTCGTATAAGAACAATGACTTTACATCTGTTTACATGCAACAGAGATATGATAAAGAACATGGAATGTAGATTCATTAAAAAGCTTAACCTAAGAATATACATAGCCCTATTAGGCTTGAACAACTATAGGCACAACTAAATTGAATAAAACAAGACCTCACAGAATTAAAAAGAGATGATACCATAATAGATAGACAGTGTGGTAAATCATATCTCAACAGATATGGAAATAATTTGGGTATTCCATGCTCTTACTAACATTACAATATTTTACTGTAATGAAAGCAAGAGCAAATGTTTTTAAGTTCTCAATACTTGATATTGTGCTTGATATTGGTATTGTACTACGATGGATACCAGGAACAAGCCAAGAAAAACTAAACGAAAATGGAAATAATTTGGGTATGCCACGCTCTTACTAACATTACAATATTCTACTGTAATGAAAGCAAAAGCAAATGTTTTTAAGTTCTCAATTCTTGATATTATGCTTGATATTGGTATTGTACTGTGATGGACAACATGAACAAACCAAGAAAAATTAAACGAAAAAGAACAACCGGGAAAAAGAAAAAAGAATTATGAAAGGAAAAAAATAATCAATAGGCCACATTGATTATTTGGTTCCAGAACCTAGAAGCCTCATGATGGTGTAGTAACAAGAGGGGCCAGTGAAACTAGGTATTTCACTAGGTTTTTTTTTGTCCGGCCAACCTCCAGTGCAAATAATGGGACTTGCCACTTCAGCCTTGACAATCAGCTACACGAATTCTAACTTTTCCTCATCTGAGCAGCTGTAAAATAAAAATTAAATTAGTTTTTAAAAATAAAGAACGCAAAAACAATTTAAATTTACCACATCATTCATTTTTAATCCTTCTATCAGCATACCAAACTCGTCATCTGAATTCGAATCTGAACCCTCTCGCGGAAGACGAATTGATATCGTATGACAAATTAGCGACGAAAACAATGTAAGGAGGTTTGCTTGGAATCGAATTGCGATCATCATGGACCTCTCGCTGCCGTTGACATTGTAGGCAAAATATATTTGTCCGATGAAAAGGCACCGTCTATCGTATATTTATCTTCCAACACAGCTTTACACCTACAATTAATACAAATATCGTAATTTAATTCGTTTTTAAAAAATATAAAATTTAAAATAAAAATTTTATTTACCATTAATTTACTAATTTTCCATCTCATCAGGCCAATTCATCGCTTTTTAAGTTGTAACGGACACTGCATGGCTGATGATTCCGATTCAACAGCCAAAACTGTGTGGAAGTCAATCGTTTTGCCTTTGACTCGTTTTCTTTTTTACCTGCTTGAAAAAATTAAAAAAATTTGATTAATCTTATCTATGAGCCATTTTAGGCTTATCGCCTATCGTAATACATAGCGCAAAAAGATGTAAGTTTGTAGTGGATTATTATAATTAACACATCTAAGATCAAATTGAAATTAAATTCAATTTACTATGTACAAATTTAACTTAGCAAAAGCGTATGGCAGCGTATGGCAGCGTGGGAGTCTTTACTAGCGCGATAAGGGAAATAAAATAAGCGATGCCAAAAACGCTACTTACCAGACGGCGCCATTTTCCTGGAATGATTCAAACAACAATCAGGGTTGCCACACAGCGCCTGCGCAAAGAGCCCAAATGGAGCCCAATCACCATCTATCGAGAAAAAATGATAGCAAATGTAAATCTCGCGCTCATGATTCAAAAAACATATTTTGTGTCCCAGGAAATAAATTTTTTTGGATTTTTGAACAGTGAATAAGGAAAAAAATGTTATTATAATAACTTTTTAAATTTGAATTTATTTTTATTCCATATGACGGTGTGGTGTGTGGGGAGCATGGTGACATTTGAATCTGATGACACATGAGATAAGACAAGGTGTGCCATGTGAACTTTGTGGTGAATGGACTGTGATAAAGATAAAGGTGGAACAGACAAAAAGTTAAAAAGTCAGAGTTGTTTCCAATAAGAAGGAAAGGGGTAAAAGGGATTATACATGACAATGATGCTGGGAATAAAGATTAAAAAAATGCTTTGTTGTAAACCAGTTCCCACTTTTTTTTTTAAACCGTAACATAATCGAAAATGGCTTAGGGGGATTAAAGGAAAAAACTGCTGCCTCCAACTTTCTTTTTATTTACTTTAAAATCAGTGTTGAGGTGGCAGGCGGCTTTATTTTGTAAAAGGAGTCAAGGAGCCCAAAAAGCGGATGAAAAATCCAAGAGCCCAAAAAGCGCGAAAGCGCCAATGCAAATATTTCTAGCCAGAGGTGGTTCCTGTGGAGCCCAATTGGCGATAAAGAGCCCAATCTGGCAACCCTGACAACAACCCAGTCAAGGTTGTTTGTGGTACTGTAATAATTATTACGCACGTGCAGTAAACAAAACTCAAGGTTGTTGGTAATCAACCTTGATAATATCAGATGATTTCGAAATATATTATTTGATTTATTTTTTACAAACAAACGAAACTAAAGATTTAAAATATTAAATTTAATTTGATTAAAAAAATAAAATTTTTTGCTATTAGATGGCTTCACTTTCACCAGGGTTGGCCACAAAGGGGGTGCAGCGAGTGTAAGACACCCATGCCCCATGCTATACAGGGGCCCCCAAAAATATAAAAGAAGAAAAAAGCAAAGCATTTTAGTGACACAAAAAATTGAGGAGGTTCAAAAAACAAAAAAGAAGAAAAAGCAAAGCATTTTGTGATGGTGATTTTTTCCAAGTCTGTAAAATTACTAAAACCTGGTAAAAACCATAAACAGAAATTATCTGACTTCATTCTTTTTCTCAAATCAAAGACAGGATTTATTAAAACCAATTAAACAATCACTAATTATTTACAATCAATAGTTAAGCTTTCTTCAATTACATAAACAATTTATATTTGTATTTAATACAAAAGACAGGTTCTTATTACCATCACTAAAAATAGAGAACTGACAGGATATGTAGTTGCGCAGAACTCCATTTGCTAACACTAACACAAACACTAAGCTAGCTACCTTAACCAAACTAAAAATACTAGAGACACAAAAAACGCGCAAAATTACATCATCGTCATTAACATTAACAAAGGGCCGAATGGCAAACAATATTTATCTATACACGCAGTTACGCATTGGGGTCACACTGAAACACATGGTCGGGCACAAAGTACGTTATTTGAAATGAGAGTGATTCACAAGACATCTGATAATGCAATCGCATTTTCCTCAACCTCGAGATATCACTCACTCGGTTCACAAGGCACATCAAACTAACTTCCGGTTCGTCGTCAAACTGGTTGTCTTAAACGAGAGGAAACCCCTCCGTTTGGCTCGAATTATTATTATGTGATTGCATGTAATATATTTGACTAACTGAAAATACAAAAGTAACGGCTTCACAATCCCGGGAACAACAGTCATTGGCACCTAAGAGATTGCACCTCTTGTTGTCCAGAGCAGTAGTCGCCTTCACTACCCATGTCGATAAAGGATTCACCTTTTAGTTGACAAAAGTAGCGTATAAATGAGGGTTTTGGCACACTTTCCGGAAGTGACGTCATCAAACCGGAAGTGACGTCATAAGTCAGAAGCCACGCCCCCCCCGGAACCAGTATGAAGCCTGTCATGGACGCCGCCATCTTGGACGCCGTCATCTTGGATGCCGCCATCTTGGAAAAGACGTCACATCCGCCCGAAGGTCGTAAGTATTGACAACGCATCAATTTAAAAAACAATAAAAATTCTCATAGATCTCGACAAGGCGATGTTGAATGCACCTATTGGTTTTGTCGTATGACGTAAACTAAAGGAGCTATGAGCTCCCAAAGTTTGCACTCTTTCCTGAACTTCCAAAATATGAATACGTGACATGACTGTAGCATCCCAACTATTGTCGATAAATATCACTGTGTCATAAATACAAATTATACAGGCTTTGCATATTAAATTTGTGAGATTTTATTCATTAAATTTCACATGTGTTTACTATTTCTTTTAAAGCCCAACCCCGAGTTTCGAAAGTAGGCCAAAACACTTTGCCTACTCCCCTTTGTTCAACCCAGGTTTATTGCTTCCCATATCATTTTAAACCATATGTATATAATTTGTAAAACAGTTCAAATAAAGTAGTTGTAGAGAAAGCACATCTATTTTTTCTCTGTCAACTGACAAAATGCATTGTTAATTAATTTTGGAATAAATAAATTGCATTTTTATTTGAAATAAATAAATTGCATTTTTATTTGAAATAAAATAAAGTTAATAATTTTAAATTTTCTAATTTAATTTTAATTAATTGAGTAGCGCCAACTACTATTAACAATGCAAATTATATTCCTGAAAATACTAGCTGCATTCAAAGCTCTTTATCTTATATGACTTTTACTAAAAGTTGTATAAGTAGCCTTTTACAATCGGAAATAACATCATACTTATGTCATTACTTTTAAAATGCAAGCTTTAAAAGTTGCATTATATAAGTCCCAAATTTGCAACTTACCCTTTTCCTTTTGTGACTTTGCAATCAGAAGCATATGTGCAAACTCTTAAAAGTGCATTTTATAAGGTATTTTCTAAAATTGTGTTCACAAAAAAATTGACTTTTGGCAAATTCTAAAAATCACTTAAAGTCATAATTAACCTAAAAAAAGTAAATTTTAAACTTTGAACGCAGCTATTACTTTAAAAAAATTTAAAAACCAATTTCCGATTTGTTAAATATATAATTAAACATTAATTATTATTTACATAGATTCTTTATCCGAACTGTTTACACTGCACATTAGATTACGGTTGAAACTTTCATTTACATTATCCAATTATCGATTACATCATTCAAAGTGAGAAATAATAGCTCTCGAATACATCTAATTTTTATATTGAACTTATTATTTTGTAAAAGGCATTTTTATTGTATTTGTATTAATTGTAATTTTGTAATATTTAATTAATTTATGATAGTGTTTGTTTGTTTGATTTGTTTATAATTGATTTCTTTCGGTTGTGCGATCTGTTGGAGTTATACTTTATTATATTGTAATGTTATAAGACAGGCCTATAACAGTTAGTGTACTGAGTTGAAAATGTATATAATGAAAATACCTGTTCTGGGGCCTACCCACTCAATATTACTCCAATAGATATTGCCACGTGTACACACTTGCAGATCAAGTGTGGTAATTTTGTTTTAATTGAATTGTAAATAGTTTTTAACGAGTTTTAATATTAAATGGAAATTAATTTTAAAATGGATTGGTTTGAATAATTGTTGGGTTTTTGAGCCCAACATTCACAATGGTAGCAGAGAAAAAACAGAAGAGGACCACCACAACTACCGTAGGAAACGCCCGTGAAAAACGCCCGAAATTACGATTGTTTCAGCGCTAATTTCGAGTGTGCATTGCTGTGGTTTGGATTCGGAATTTGATGGTGAACGTCTTGCTGTAACTTTGATGCAAATTTGGTACTGTGAAAGCTGATTTTTTTTGCCACAATGGAAGCCTCATTTTATTATGAAAATTCGTGCAGTGATAAGTGT
The DNA here is from genome assembly GCA_034696185.1 of Henia vesuviana. Lineage (NCBI taxonomy): Eukaryota > Metazoa > Arthropoda > Chilopoda > Geophilomorpha > Dignathodontidae > Henia > Henia vesuviana. The sequence goes on along the minus strand of JAQFZU010001422.1, from coordinate 4,787 downwards.
TATTTCGTGAATATGTGTGTGTTACATTGGTTTTGAATGTGCTATAATAGTGAACAAATATGAGGAATATTTATTGATAAGTATTGAGATTTAATTCGAATATATTGACTGAGTTGAATTTTATATTTAGGATTTCGAATTGTTGTTTAATCGATTATGGATGATACGGAACGCACCAGGGAAAATGTGATGACATTTAGGAAGCTGAATGAGAATAATTACATGTCATGGAAAATTAATTGTGAAATGCTACTGTGCGATCGAGGACTGTATGGCTTTATAACAGGAAAAGTTGCAGCACCGGATCCGAAGACGGCATCAGCTGAAGACATCGAAAAATTTGATAGTAAAAAGGGTAAAGCATTGTCAACTATATTTTTAACTGTAGAAGAACAGGTTCAACCTATTCTAATTGGTATTTCTGATCCTAAATTGGCATGGGATGAATTGAAAGCCCATTACGAACCCGACTCATTAGTGAGAACTGCTTCTCTATATACGTTATTGTTTCGAGCTACTAAAAGTCCCACTGAGTCAATAGGACTGTATATTTCTAGAATTAATAATTTAGTGGCCGAATTGAGTTGTTTTGGAGAAAAAGTGTCGGATAAAATAGCTGCAATAATAATCGTTGTTGGATTGGATAAATCGTACGAGACGATTGTCCAGTCTATTTTTCAAACTAAACCTGCGAATTTAACTACGAAACTCGTTAAGGATTCATTGCTTATCGAGGAAAATCGAGTCATTGCTGCGGGGGGGGGGGAATAAAAATGGAGGTAATGGTAGTAAAAGTCAATTATTGAAGTTGTCATATGGTAATGATGGATTAAGAAATGGTAGGGGTATTGATAAAAGGCGCTGTTTTCGCTGTAATAAGGGTGGACATTTTGCTAAGGATTGTCATGTTAAATTAGATTATTCTGGTCCTGGTTCTGGACCAAGTTTAAATGGTGGTAATCCTCGAAGTAGATCCCAGTCAAGGGGAAAATTTGGAAATCAAAATGATAAGAAAGATTCCCATGATGGTTTTAAACGTAAAAAGGTTGAAACCAAATTTCATTTTAGTGGTTACATTACTGGTTTGTTGTCTTCATCTTCGGGTTTGGAAAAGACATGGGTTGTCGACAGTGGTGCAACCCACCATTTTTGTTTCGATTATAAATTGTTCGATGAGTACGAAAAAATTACACCTATTAAAATTAGACAGGGGAAAGGTGCGATGGAAGCTATTGGTTTGGGTCGGGTTGGTATCGGTGTTGATACTAGCGATGGAAAGTGCCAACTCGTACTCAATAATGTTTATCATGTTCCGCAACTTTGTAGGAACCTAATTTCGGTTAGTACATTGTTGCAAGAAAAATTTGTCGTACATATGGAGAATGATAATGTTAGTCTTGTTGATTCGTCGGGTAATGGATTTATATTACCTATTATTAATAGATTGGTTGTTTTGGATCCAAATAGGGTAACAATGGTGGTTGCACAGTCATCACCTATGACTAAGAAGGTATCTTTTATCGAGGATTTGCAGAAAAATAAAGTTGTTGATTCCGATATTAATGGGTCCGATGATAATATTATATTTAGAAAGGAATCCGCATTGTTATGGCATCGTCGATTGGTCCATTTGGCTTTGAGTTCAATAGAGAAATTATTTCAGTCTGATGCTGTGCGAGGAAGTTTGAAATTAAATAAAGATTATACCAATTGTGACAGTTGCAGATTAGCTAAGAGTTCGATGGCACCTTGTCGCAAGATGGGGGGTAGCCTTTCAGAAAGACCTTTGCAATTGTTATATATTGATTTATGGGGCCCCGCTGTGGTGGTTTCACAGGGGAGGGCGAAATATTTTCTCAGCATTGTCGATGATAGCTTAGGGCCGGGTTAAGGGACCTTAGGACTCGGAAAGGCATTTCTTTACGGGTTAGGGGAGCTTAGGGCCCGGAAAGGCGTTTCTTGACGGGTTAGGGGAGCTTAGAGCCCGAAAAGGCGTTCCTTGACGGGTTAGAAGAGCTTAGCGCATTCTGTTGGCAAATAAATGCAACTAAAAAAAAATAAAAATTTTCTTTTTTTTTATTTGCCACCGCAGACTAACTGCCGCATCATAGGCTGCAAACATTGTCGGTATTAATTGTTTTGTTTCTATTGGCGGCAGCATACAAGCAAAGTTCCAGCAAGATCAGATGGCGTCCAAGCCAGTGCCTGGCTCCCGGCCCAGCGACGACGCAAGCATCGATGTTGGCGACGACAACGACGGTCGTTCCCGACTCGTTGACTGGCTTTCTGTGTCCGACGGCAAACCGTCATCAGCTACATGCTTTCGAGTGCTGGTGTCGCACGGCCCTTGTCGACGCGGCAAAAAGTGCCAAACAGCACGCACGCCAGGCCGGTGCTTTTCTGCACCGGGTTTTCGACCTGCACGCCCGCACTCTGGCGGCTGCCATCGACTCGTGGATGACACGGGCTCGTGCCGTCCAGCGCCCGGGCACAACGGCGAGCCAGGTGTCGTCTGTGCGGCTGTACATTGCGTACGTCTGCAGCGTCTGCAAGCAGCCGCTCGGACAAGACGGTACCGAGGTGCTCGCAACAATCGTCGATTGCCTCGATGCCTGGTCGACTCTCATCACGCAGAAACAACGTGCTCGACACTACGTTGTCGTGCAACGCAAAAGGCCGCTGCTGCCGTCCTGAAAGAACGTGCGCGACTTCCTGCAATCGAATCACGTTCGCCAAGTCCACGAGTGGCTCCGCAGTCCAACAGCTTGTCGGGCCGATGCATTGCAGTCGATTGCAGTCTACGTCAGGGACGTGGTCATCACCCAGCTGGTGATGGCGAATGCGGCGCGGAGCGGCAGAGTCGCCTGCAACTGGACGGTTGCGACGTCGTCGCCGTCACATCGTTTAAAACGTCCATGACGTCCACAAGCGGTGCGACCAATGTCGATCGTGCTTGGCGGCGAGCGGGGCAACGCTCTACCGAAAGAGTGTCGTCAGTCGCGTGCACGGTGCCAGTTCGGGCCTCGTCAACGACCTAGCCGAGCACATGGACCACTCGGTGGCAACGGCCAGGCAGTGTTACAACATTGTCACGAGACTGGACCAGGCTGCCAAGACGGTCGCCGGCATCGTCGCGCACATGAGTCTGGCCGGGATGGTTGGCGGCGACTCGGATCACACCGACGACGACAACGGCAACGATGTTTTTGTTGGTTTGTTGCTAACAAAATGTACAATTTGTTCAATGTGTTTGACGACTCCAAAAACTCCTTCAAAACGCTCGAAAAACCATGAAACTGTTCCCATTCGTCATTGCACTTGTTTTGCACTAATGCCACAGCAAAAACCAGATTTATATTGCAAATTCGTATGAAATTAAGTGAAAATTAAGTAGAAAAGAAACCAGGCACATGTTGACTCGTTAAGTATTTATTTCCGAGTGAAAATTAAAATATTTTCATTTATATTAAATACAGAAAGGTGAACCAATGAAGTCTTTCCATTTGGTTCATTTACATTTGTTCATTAAACATTAAACAATATAATCTCGATTACACATTATTTTTGTAATGAAATACCAAATTATTACAATTCTTAAACCTTAAATAATATTATATGTTACCTAAATTAATAACATAAATTACCTTATTAAACAATTCGTTATTAACTAAAGATGGATTCTCCGACTCATTGTGTTTTTATCAATGGCGGTAAATTCAAATCCCAAATTCAACATTGATACATTAAATCACATTTGTATAATCATTCTCGATTAATTAAACAATTGAAAAACGAGTATTAATCTTAAATAACACTTTAAATAAACACAATTATAAACATGAAAATTTAATAACTTAAATATCTATATTAATGTTCATTTCTTCAGTTGTGTTAAACCTTTAAATGATTTTAGATCGTATTCCAAAAGTTTTGGACTCGTCATCGTCGGCCGGAAACGACGAGGTCGTGCAACGCGGAGTTCGGCAAAGTGTCGTTGCCACGTCGCCGCGACTCAAGGTGCCGCGACGATGTTTTACCGACAGGGATAGACGCCTCATCTCCGCAAACATCGACCGCTTTTTTAACCCGAATGGCGAAACGTCATCGCACGCCATTCGATGAGCGCTTGCTGAAATATCAGAACTGGGCGCCCTGCGCGAGCGGTACACGTTTGCGCAGATCAGAGGTCGCGCCGACGCATTTAATCGCATACAAAGACGAAAAAGAAAGGAAGAAGAACATAGAGGGGTAAAAGAGAAAGAAAGAAGTCTTGGCAAGAGGAAGGAGAGGTGAAAACAGAAAAGAGAGAAAGGACAGTGGCAGGAAGAGCTGGGAGGAGCGAAGAGAGAGGAGGGAGGAGATATCAAATAGCACCATTGTAAAGACTCGTTTATCATTCTGATTTGTTATTCCAGGCAGCAATGAGCCACCATTCACGACAGTCGGCGAAGACGACAGCGAGCGATCGCTCGCGGAGTTCGCAGAGGACGACGGCGACCGCTAGCCTAAGTGTAAGTACAGGCACACTATCTGACAAATCAAAAAAATAATAAATACCTTCTTTTCAGTTTGACTTTTCAGGGGACGAAGCTGGCAGCAGCAACGACGGGCGCCGCGTGCAACGAGGCGATAGCCCAAGAGGCGGCGGGCAAATAGAAAGCGGCGGTCGTTTTGTTTCTTGAATCTCATTACGGTGAGTCCGGATTTCCTTTTAACATCGATATAGCCAGATTTCGCTCCCATTTGACCATTTCCTTCGTCGATCTTTGAGTAACTAATCAAATTTC
>JAQFZU010001421.1:0-13575 GCA_034696185.1 Henia vesuviana | reverse complement strand
AAACATAAACGAGAAGAAATTGTGAAATTACTTTTGCAACACGGTGCAAATCCAAATATCCACGATGACACGGGACAATTGGCACTTATATGGGGTTTAAATATTTTAATTTACAAATTTATCTTCTTTTAAAACTAATAATTAATTTAAATTTCTAGCAATGAGCTCGAGGTTAAGCGACGAGTGTGTTCACACGTTAATTGAGTCTGGAGCCAGTTTGAGTGATGCGCTATCCTATGCTGAAACGTCTCAAGACGATGTGCTTTTAAAGCAACTTTGTTTATTATCTAACGATATATGCGATTACGATAACGAACTTATAAATGCGGCCGAGTGCGGGAATTTTAAGGTTATGGAAAGTTTAATCAACTTTAGTAAAGCTAATGCCAACTGCATATCACCGTATGGACAAACCGCTTTACATTTTGCCATTGCTCGGTCAGCACCATCGAGGTGATTATAATTTGACATTAAATTTTTCCTTTGTTATTGTAGTGTGATTAAACAAAGGATTCCATCATTATAAATTTTAATATCTTATAATAGAAAATACTAACAAGTAAGAAATTTTTAAAAGTTGAATAACACCTGAAATTTTATTTATTTATTTATTTAATTCGATTATTTATATTAATTTTTCTTAATTTCAGAATTATCGATTTACTTTTGGATAATATGAGCCCCCGAAAATTAGGCATTCGATGCAGTATGTCTATAGTTCATTTTGCAGTTGAGAAAAAGCGGTAATTAATTCAAATATATTTTAGAAAAATTAAATTCTTATTTGTTAAACAAAATTACAGATACGATACGGTTGAAAGGTTAATCGCTATGAAATTTCCAGTTTGTTCCAAATTAGAATCAGTTTCGTGTTTAGAAAATTATGAATTATCGCCATTATATGCAGCTGTGCAATTGAGTGACGAGTATAGCTTAAAATTGCTTCTCGATTCCGGTGTTGATCCAAACGAGTTGACAACAAACGACTTCAGCTTATTATCATTTGCGATTCGACGCAATCAGGAAGAAATAGTTAAATTATTAATATATTACGGTTGCGATGTAAATAGTTGTCACGAGAAGGACAATGTTCCACAAGCCGGTCGACATGCAGTTGCGAATGGTTGTTTGAATATGTTTGAATTTCTGCTTAAAATGGGCATGAGAAACGTCGCGTTTTATAACGACGAAAGCAAAGAAGTGACCGACTTATGGCACAGTTTGGTTTTCTCGGTTGGATTTGACGAAGAGTACGTCGAAAAAGTATTAAAGATTTTATGGAAATACGAAGAATTACATTTATGGCAAAAACAGTTGCAATATTTTAAATCGTTGAGTAACAAATTTTACGAAATGGATTGGTCATTGTTTATTGGTACGAAAAGTATTTTGTGTTAATTTTATTTGTAGATTAAAATTGTTTTAAATTTATAGGTGCACCACATTCGCTTCTTCATCTTTCGCGACTTAAAATTAGAAATTCGATTATGGATCGTAAACCGCCATCCATGTATTCAGAAATTTTTAAAATACGACAACTTGAAATTCCCATTGAACTAAAGAGTTATCTTTTGTTTGAATTTTGAATTTTTTGAATTTTTTGAATTTTTTTTTTCAAATGTATATAAACTTATTTAAATGTACTATTGATATTGTGTGGTTTTAAAAATAAACTAAAATCATATTTTAAAAGGAGTGATTTTTTTTAATTTTGTTTATGCGAAACTTAATATTGATTTTAAGTTTGCCATAGCAAAGCCTTGTATGGAAAGCATGCGTGCCATACTTCAATCCTTATTTGGCAATTTCGGTTATACGCTTAAGCCGCCTATCGGGAATTGGGAACAGAACGGGAGGCACCTCTCAGCTCGACACGGAATTTCACAGAAGAATTTGAAACTGGGAAATTAGGCATTTTAGGCGACCGTCAGGTAGAGTTACATCACAATTTTTATTGATTTTATTTTTCAACAAACTAGAATCAAACTGTTACCTTTGAATAAAGCGAGAAAAAAGGTAAAAACCTTCGTTAGGCCTAATTTACTCACGACATCTCATGATTATCCTTATCATATCATTACACAAACTTATAACGGAAAACCTTACAATTTACGTTATTGATGATTACAGAGTAAACTTCGAAATCTAAGTTTAAATGTTTATTTTAAGATTATAAACGACCACACCTTGAGCTTGACCTATACTGACCGTTGAGTTTTAACCGGGGGAGATGAGAAATGAACTAAAAGAAAAAAAAATACAAACCAAAATCAGTCTTAATCTTGAAATTTAATTTTGAGAATGAGAAAAATACAAAATCAGCAAACCAGAACACAGCAAGTTTTTTGTAATAATCGGAAACGAAAATAAAAACAAAAAAAAATTTTCTTAAGTAAAGGAATTTGTCGATATTATTCGTGACTCTCGTAATAAAATGTAATGAAAAGGAATATTCCTGGAATAAATTAATACCATTAACTATTCAAGTTTTTTAAAGTTAAGCATCTCGTTCCAATTTTAAATGTGTTTTGATTTTTTTTTTCTCGTTTTAAGGTAAACAAGTTTTAGAAAAATAAATAGCAGTCACTCATGAGTCAGAACAAAGTGATGTTTATTGATAATGAATCGAACGAAAATTTATTTTTAAACTAAACTTATCAAAATACTAGATTTTTTTATTATCTCATATTTTAGGTTGCACTTATCAAGAACTATAAATGGCACCAACAACAACCATAGAAACCGTTACAATTGTGAGGCCGTTAAAAGTAATAAATAAAATTTTATTTTTAAAAATGTAAATTAATTTTTTATTTAATTTTTAAAGGTGATTGCATTTATATGTGGCCTGATCGTCATTCTTCTAATGATTCTATGCCTTGCTAGTTCCTATTGGCTCACAGCTGACAAATTCCGTCAAGGGTTATGGGAACATTGTGTGGATGAACATGCTCCAACTCCTTTGCCTTTTAACATCACGGTCGATCCGGGATGCTACAGGGCACGTAGCATGGGTATTTTCTTTCATAATAGATTTATGTTTGATGTTCAAAATTCTTATTCTTTCTTTTTTTTCCAGCTTATATCCAAGGAGCAGCGGCGTTATGTGTTATCTGTCTTCTTAGTGATGTTTTCGCTACCGTAGTTACGGGATTTGGCCTTTGTAGTAAAGATCCGCAGAGAAAATATCTATTCTATCGCATTGCCGTTTATGTTATGGTTTTTGCACGTAAGTTTATTTTGTCCTTTGATCTATGATTAATCTTAGTTTTGTATTTTTGCGATATTGATTTTTTTTAATATGTAAATTTGACAAGGTAGATCAACTTTGATCCAATAGCCCACTAGGTTTTAAAGTTGAATTTGAAATTTTTATTAAATTATTTATTTATTTAAAATTTAATTTTTTTTTAAAAGAGAATTAAATATTTAGTTTACTGAAGTGCAAAACTTAAGATGATTTAACAATATTCAAGTTAATCTTTTAATTAATTTATTAATTTTTTTTCTAGTTATTTGTGTTCTCATCGCTCTTGTCATTTATCCCGCATGTTTTGCAGCGGAAATTGATTACGGGAACCGGCAGCTTTGGGAATTTGGATGGGCGTACGGCGTTGGATGGGGAGCAGCCATTTTTTTGTTTGGTGCTATTGTTTTGTTACTGTGCGATAAGGAAACAGATGAAATCTATTACAAAGAAAGAACAATAATTCATGAAAATGGGGACTCGAAAGCATAAACTGAATAAATGAATCGAAATGTGTCGGCAGACATAGAAAGCGGGTTAAAATGGATTTATGTAACGGTGTACTTTATATCTTCAGGGAATGAAAAAATAAGAAATCGGAATTTTGATTTGTAGAAATGATAAAACGTAGTTGATTTTTACGTTCCCGTTATTAGTGCCCGGGATGAAACTGTTTATTGAAAGTGTACAAAGTTTAAATTTATGAGCGAATGCAAGAAATTTAACGTTAGTTTGGCAAATTAAGAGGTTATGGTTTCACAAAGTTCTAACTTAAAAACTAAAACCAGGCTTCCATTTATTATGATTTTTAGCTTTTTCTTTATATTTTATTTTAAATCGAATTTTAAAATTTTTTATTTTTTACATTCCTCGTAAAAAATTATTTTACATTTTATTAAAAATTTGCCATTTGTTTACATAATCTTATTTATAATTTATAATTTTGTTAATTTATACATGACTCGAGTGTTGTTTTAATTATATTAACTATTTTTACTAATATTAATAATAATTATTTCATGTTACAAAAAAAATGCCAACTTATATTGAATTGAAAAATTTATTTCAACAAATATTGATATATATATAGAATAGTATAATGTTGATTAATGGATTTTTTCCAAAAATCAAATATTGAATTTCTCAATTCTTTTTTAAAAAAAAATATGGTTGTTAAAACAGGTGAACTTCTAATTGTATTATAAAACCCAATCTTACTTTAACCCTTTTGAATAATTTAATATTTAAAAAAAATGATTGATTTAATTGTAACATTAGAAGCCACAGTGCCTCGTGTTTAGCCGCAGTAATTGCATTCGCATTCGTAGATAACTTTTAAACGCTCGTGTGTTCAGGTAGTTAGAACTTTATCAATGCAGCCCCTCGTTTTTTCTTAAGCACACGGTTTATAACAACTAATTGGATAAAATATCTTTTACTAGTGTTAATAACAATAGCGGTTGTATTTAAAAAAAATTAAGTAAAATAATGTTCCAATGTTGCAGCTTAGGTCATGATAACAAGTGAAAAGCAGGTTAAACCTATTTTTACTTAAATTCTATTCATTGAATAGAAGTTGACGTTGCTTTTAGTGGACCAAGTTTCTGAAATGTTTTCAGTCAAATGAGATTGAAATAATTTTATTGATTTGTATTATAAATTTTAATTTTTTTTTAAAAAATATTTTTTTCAATTGGTTGTAAAGGCGTAAATTTTGATCTTTTGTTGTGTCATTGATCGTGTTAATATTTTATGAACTTGGTCTTGGTTTCTTTTTAAATGTCTATTTGTAAGTTTCTTTTGAATTTTTGGGATTTTTTAATTTGGTTTATAAGAAAAAATAGTGAATTTCTTAAGTTGCTGCTTTTATAGTGTTGTATTTATAATTTTTCAGTTGATTTTTATAGATTTTTCTTTTGAATAATAATTTGTTGTTTGGTTGTTAACATTATTATTTATATTGAAATTATTAAATGGTTGTTTTAGCAGGATGGCCTTGCCCTAAACATATCAAAGTGAAATTCAGCAGTAATTCTTTTATGTGAAAAATGGCTCAGTTTATGGACAATCATTGAACTCAGTTCATATTGTTAATTTGAAAATGGATTTCACAAACTTATACTTGCTTTGACTTAGTAGTAAATTCTAGGCAGGTTTCAATTTTAATCATATTTTGGTGGTTTGAAATTTCTCGTTTAGGATAGTTTTATTTATTATAAAAAATTTATTTGCATTGTTTGTAGTGCTTTTAAATCTGGCTGTAAAATTTGGTCTTTTTTTTGTAAATAAAAATTACATTTATTCAGCATTTTCAATTAATTTTCATTGGTTAGGGAATTAATTAAAATTTTGCTCTAATACAATCTAGTGACAATTTTTAATACTATTATTGAAATTCGATATTATAATTCAATTTTTTATTATTTTAAAAATAGTACAATTTTATGATTTATTGCATTTACTGAATTTAAAGAAAAGATAATAAAAACACAGGAACAATACTAAACTGACTTGAAAACTCGGACACAATATCCATCGAAATAAACACAAAAACAGTATTTCATTCAATAAAACGATAGAAAACATGCCTCATATTTCAATTTTATAAAGGAAATTTAATAATTTTTGAGTCAATCTCATAAATTATTTATTTTGCTCAAAGTTTACGTTGAACCGTCACGGTAGGTAGCGACTCCATTCACTACCACCCAAAATAAACATAAAAACTTAAACGTGACATTCAAGGAAATTTATTTTTCATTTAGTATGGTAAATGTTCGCAACATAACTGCATTTATACAAATTGTAAGTGAAATCGAGATCTCGAGTTACCCATCTTTAAGGGCGAATCAATAGTAAGTTGTTAGTCCAGTGTGCTTTGTGGAAGAAAACTTAACCGCAATATTTAATTTCAGTTTTAAATCGATTAGGGAGTTGATTTCGAATAGTTTATTCGTTCGAATTTACTAATTAATTTGTTATATCTCTGATGGAAAGGGATTAGAACTTTGACCGCAGCTTTATCTGACCTGCTGTTATCGATATTGAAATGAATATATTAAAGGTATGTAATTTTATTAACACCTTATCCAAGCAATAGTTAAAGCCGTGAATAGGAAATATAAAAAAAAAATTTTCACATGATTAGAAGTTCCGTTCGTGAATTTTATCTTTAATTTACACGTGTGGTTAGGAAACATAAATTTCCTGATAAAAATATGGGCATGTCAGATGAAATGATGCATCTAATCCACGTAGAGTACTGTATCTACGTTATTAGTTTTGTGAAACTCTTGCTTTCAATAATAAATGAACGTAATTGGTCAAATGGATTAAGATATGAAGGCTAAGACTTAGTGATTGTGATAGCAGTTGACACTCCATGTCACCAATCTTCACTCGAGTGTAAATGGATTATTCTGTGCAGATTCTTCTTCTCTTTGCTTCGTGTCTCCCTGCTGACTTCATTGATCAGCGAACCACCAGACCCAAGATCAAAGTTGACTTTGATTTAGATCACTAGGATCACTTCACTCCAAAAGTGCGTCAAATTACATCTTCCAGGTTGGATTTCGTGCGCAACTAAGATTAATAATCTTGCATATAATATTTAAATTAACCAAAGTTTGAATAATGATTTTTCTTAACGAAATTTTAATTTAATTTTTACAAAATTATTTGACGATAAGAATTTATGAAATTGTTGTCATTGAAAGCGAATAAAAAAAAAAAGCTTTTCGCTTTGACTTTTTTTATTGCTTCAAAATATGACTTTAAGTGAAGGTAAAACTAATTTATTCACTACTTAATTCGAATTTGAATTTCAATAGTAAAATCTTTATTTAAAGATTTGTTTAATTGTCTAATTAAATTTCAATGCTTTTAATGCACTAAAATTACTTTTTTTTTTTTTCAAAATTTAAAAAATTCACCCTTAAAAACAAAACAATTTTCATTTCATTTTCTAATCTCATACTTGAGTATTACTCCCTCGACTACTACATTTTTGCCGATATCGCATATTGACAGATATTAATTCAATGCCAGAAACAGAAAAGTCAGCATCAAGAAAACGAAAAAAAAACAAAAAAAAACAATCGGAATAGAAACGAATATGACAAAAATCAATTTCTTTCCAAATATTGTTTCTGAAAATTAACCTCAATTTTTTAAAAAACTAAGAGAAGAGAAAATAGTAAAAAGAAATCTATTCCACAATAAATTGATCAAAACAGGCACACAGAGACGTTGAAAAATAAGGAAAAAAAATATTTGCTTCGTTTTTATTGAATTGAAGAAATCAATTGAAAATTCTTAGTCGAGGAACAATCAAATGTAAGGTTCAATACACAGGTGCAAGAGCCAAACTAACAGGCAAAGGGAGGAGAGAAAAGATTCGTCTTTCGTAGAAGATCCCTTTTCTCCCCCTCCCTCCCCCCAGCACAACCCCCCTATTCCCTCTCCAAACCACCACCAAATGTCTCCCTTTTCCTGTATACTCAGATGGCTGTGTAGTTTATATTGATCCCCATACAATTGTCAAGGCCCCTTACTTACTCTTATTCACAAATGGTCCTCGGGTTGTTCATGACAACTTATCCAACTGCTTCGCTCTTTATCCACATGAAAAAACCTTCACAGTTTTTACATCCAGACAACGAGTTGAGGTAATTTTTTTTTTATTTTAATAAAAGTTAACTTTGAAGTTATATGAAGGAAGAATTAGTGTGTAATTAACTGTGATTTAAGAGAATTTTAAATGATCAAATTGCAGGTAAATGATGAAACGTGATTTTATTAAAATTTTTGTTTTGAAATTAAATTAAATTTTTAAGTTTTTTTTTTTTTTTGAGTCTGGAATAAAATTTTTATAAATTGTTATACTGTAGCTCGTTTGACATTTCCGATGTTTGCGGATCTCGTGTTTCGAGTCAGTGATTTGGGAACGAGGTTTAGGGATCGAATAGACATCGGTTGATATCTGCAACGAAAATAATCTACTTGTTTTGTAGGAATGTGACTGTTAGAAATACGAAAAGAAAAACCTGATAAAAGCCAAGATTTGTTTTTTTTTTCTTGAGTTTGTAAACTGTAGCATCACTACAAGAACAACTAGATTACTTTATAAATAAAAAAAAAAATGTAAGGTTGTGATAGGATGAAGTAACCGAACCCCAACGGAAATAAAACAGTAGAGGATGGAAAGGGAAGTAAAAAAAAAAATAACTTTAACAAGACTCAATTTGTCAAAATTTAACACCCAACTTTTTTTCCCCAACAACGTAAATTACTTGCATAAATTACTCATACATTTCATGCACTTAAAAAAATATTTAAAAATTAAATTTATAACTTTTCTAGAAAATTTTCACTTATTTTACTTATAATTGATATCAACTGATTCTAAATATAATATTTATAACCAAATTGGTGATATCGAGCTTCGCGGTTTACAATTTCAATTAATAAAATAGCCTGAAAGAGCTGAACCCTTAAGATAATGTGGCTTCTTTTAGTTAATTCACTCCACATTGTCCGAGAAGTGGTTATTAAGAAGTGGTAAAATGGTGTTGTTGTTAAACTTAATTTTGTTAGAACAAGAGAACTCGTTTCAAGACATCGACATAATAACAAGCGAGGGTTTTACATTACAACTTGCATAAGAGATGTTTAATTGCTTCGCACAGCAGGCAACCCACAATGGTTTCTTCTACATGTACGCCACATAATTGTCTTGGAAATAGAAGAAAATTTAATCCTGCATCACTTGTATGGCCTTGACAACCACCCTTCTCATTCATTCAAGTCGCACATATCATTTATCTATCCAGGTGCACCTGTTTTCTCTAATATTCATTTTTCCTTAACAGCAGCTATAGGAAAAAATAATGTAAAATGAAATAAATGTCTAGATGATGGCTATTAAAAATGTATGTGGAATAAACGATTAAAATTCAAAACACACAATCTATTTTACTTTCTCCTCTATCACGAGCAGCTGAACACACTTGGGTGACGTTGGTTAATTCGAAATTGCGATTTTTGAAATACCTTATTTATATTGCAGTCTTGTTTACGGATTATCAGTCATATTAAATAATTACACTCGTTTGATCTACTCAAAAGCCAATTATTCACCGCATCAATAAATCACCCTAAAGGTGTGTAATGAGTTGGTCGAATGAGATTAAAATTAATTTACTGTTACAAATTGTTGCTAAATTAATAATCCCACTTTTGGAATTTTTTTTACTTTTTAATTTCTATTTAATATTTGTTCTGACTTTGAATTAATGGTATAAATCACCGAATGCAACAGTGGAATATCTCTCGTAACTATAATCAATACACAAACCCAATTTGAAAATCTTGCGAGTTGAATTTAATAAATATACTTAGTAAACCTTAAATCAAATAGAAATCAGTCAAATATTAGCCTCGATTAGTTTGAAAACGAATAAATCATAGGATATTCGATTTATTTTGTACGAGGGAATGGAGAAATGCGCTACATTTATTCGCACGATAAGAAAAAAACATAAATTGTGAATATTATCATAACCGCATGTATGCATCAACGATAATGTTGCCATAGAATGTTTTGTAATCATTAGAAGCGTTAAACTTTGCCATTAAACTGTCATTTGGTTTGAAGTAAATATTTTAATATTTTAAAATAAATGCAAATTTATTGTTGGTTTTAGTTGAAGCTACTTAATAAAAAATGTACGTGCATTGTAAATGGAGAACAAACATTAACGGTTTTAAATTTCAAAATAGTCAAAATCAATCTAATTAAAGAAATTTCAAACCCGTACATCATCTCCCATTTCTAATTAGAAAGAGGAAGCCATGAACTAAATCATGGGATTATATCTTCCAGACACAAGTATCAGCTGTTTCAAAGTGTTTTAATTGTGACTGGGAAAATGACACAAATTGGCTTCAATTTTCACTGGTAAAAATATCTTTTCACTTCCATAAGAATGAACAACCCCGAGTCCATGAACCATGTGCTGGTTGGCACTGGGAGCCCCCTCGACTTCATACATCACACACACAAACAACCCCTCTTAAATACATATCCCCCTCCTCTTTCTTTTACGTAGATTTTCCTACGGGGTCTTTCTACAATAGCACAGGTGATTTGAAGCGAATGGTAAACCGTATGAATAAAATGTGATTTTTAAAGTGAGGTGAAAATCTCTTTAAATGCGAGACTATTGTGATTATTGATTGCGTTACGGAAAGTGTTTTAAGCAAATTAAAATTCATGTTGACGAAACGGGTTTCGCAAGAGAGTTTCAAATTGTGCAATGTGATGGTGTGGACAATTAATAAGAAAATTTGAGGATATTCTGATTGAGATTTACATGTGTAATTAAGACTTGTGAGAAATTGGATGATTAAATGTATTTTTTTTTAATTTTATCAAAGTAAATGAGAGTTTGATTACACAAATGACTAATAGTTATCAACGTTTGATGTCATGAATTTCTATGAAATTATAGATTAAAAGTAAAAGTAAATTTTTTTTTTAATTTTATGGGCTAAAATTGGAATTTTTAAATATTTTATTTTAACATTTTGATTATGTAGTAGAAATATAAATTTAAATAAGTGAGAGTTTTATATTCACATGAAATATAAATAAACAGATATTTTTAGTACATTTCTCATTTTTACGTGACATTTTACATGTAATTTTTTAAACATTTTTTATACAGAGTTTTCAATGTTGCAGTTAATTATAAAATAATTTAAAATGGTTTTAAATAAACTGACAAACAGAATGTTAGTAAAAATTACTGATTTTTAAATGTGGATTATTGCACTATTCACAATATTTCTCTTACTTATTTGCTCTGAGTTAATGCAAAATATGTACACAATCCATAATTAATAACAATTTCAAATTTCAAATCTCACTTGCATTGCTTTTAATTCATATTTTGTAATATTGGCCACAGCCCAACAATAATTTTAAATCCACAATAAATTATTTTCTATGAAAACCAACAAAATAAATGAGTCTAAAATCCTAACTCCAAATTTGGAAAAAAAACGATAAATTTCTGCTCACATTTTTAAAGAAAAACGAAATAATTAAACCTTAAAATGTTTAATGCGCAGTACAATTATAAACAACAGTTTGAATGTCTCTGGAGCATTAACCACAAATGCTAAACTGCAACCAAAGTTATGTAATTTATGTATATGAAAAGCCTCGCACGAATTGTCGCGAATAACCTCGTCTTACAACAGCAGGAAACAGGAAAAGATTTATTATTATTATTCAAATAAAAAGAGTGAACGATATTCTCAAGCGCATAAAAATCAATTTTATTGAAAATTAATCTTAATTTCAATAAAAGGAAAAACTTTCAACCACAAATTTGGCGTAAAGCCAATATAATTTGCACTTTACTACTACCGCATTCAGTATATTTTTAAAATCTTAAATTATTCACCAGCTTCTGCTTAAAACTAAACAGTAACCAGAAAAATGGAAGGAAATCTCACCAGGGGACAATTATACATTTAAATATAAGTTGACAGACTGCGCTTTCTGGTGGTCGTCATTAATCAAATTAATCCCATATGATGCATAAACCACATTACTATCCTTAAATCTCACTGAACAAAATTCGGACTAATTTTAAACACAAATAAACCGACTCTTTTCTAACATCAACTAGAGAAAATTGCTTGACCTTCTCCTTTTTACCCCTATCTGTAATAAATCGATCCATTTTATGACCCTTTTAAAACCCCCAAGGGACATCATGTCCACCAACTAAAACTCTCCTTCTTCTAGAATTTCCCTTTACTCAAACCTCTCGAAATTTTCACCAAATTCACCGTCCCCACGACCCACAGAATATCGTATGTACTCGCAAAGATAGTATAATTAGGGCCTGGAGGGGCACGAATAAGGGTGGCATTAGTTTATAGAAGTGCTATTGTTCACGCTGCAGCTCTCCCTCGCCTCTACCTAGTCATATGACAGGTTTCTAAAAGCAATAATAGGTTCGAAGCGTGGCCTAGAAATTGATAAAAAATACATGCAACTTTCGCCTGTAATGTTATTTTGAATTTCTCAAATATTTACGTGTTTCCATCAAAGTGAAATTCATTTTATTTCTTAATCATTTGAAGAAAAAAATTCAATTCAATTTTTTTTTTGTTTTAAGAAAGGTAAAGAATGAGAAATGCCATAATGTTGCAGATTCTAATCTAGAAATGTTTGTTTTGATAATTTTTTTTTTTTTTGCAAATATTATTTATTCACTGCGTTTGAATGTATGATTACGTGTTTTAAAGGTAAAAATAAATGAAGATTAAATTATTATAACATTTCCAAATGCTTTTATCAACACTAATAAAAAAATAAAACATAAAATGTTGAATAAAAAATTTTTACCTTAAAAAAGCAGAATTTCCAGCAAACCCCAAAATCTTTTTATCTTCTTTCTACAGTTTAAGGTCTTTTAAGATACTTTATTCACTACTGATTTTTTTTCCAGTGCGAGAAAGGAGACTTAATTCAATTGCAAATGTTTTTATTGACACAATATTCACGTGTTGCAATTCATTATTGTTTGATATTGCAAACAAATCCCTGTCTACATGTGTTGGCAATAGAATCTTATGTGTGTGTGTGTGCTCTATACTACACTCTGATCGTTAGGCCTGTTCCACTATGAAAACCGAGGGGTGGAAATTGAAACATACTCACTTTGAACTGGGCACAGGCCGGGAAAGCCACGTTGGACGACGTCTCAAACAGTTAAGCACATTGTTGCCATTTAAACCACTTTTTTTATGGATTTTATCTCCACTCGTCAGAACGAATAAGGAAAATTAGCAGCTGTGTTTGCTCGTAAGTTTATATCCACTTTCTTCTCGTCTTTTAACGATATTTTTAAATTTTATGATTGTTTTTTAAAAAAGGACCATAAAGAGACTTATGTGATGCGTATTTAGTTAGTTCGGATACCGTGACCAATTGCCCTTCACGTGTTTATCAAATAAATTTTTTTGATTCGGTATCGAAGGAGATGAGAAATGGTATAATTTTTAGCTCTTTATTTTTCTTTTTTATTTGTTGTTTTTATTTTAAACCTATTTTTCTACTCTATCTTTCGCTGTAATCGTGAACTTGAGAGGGTAAAGAGATAAAAGGATTAAGTATCAGATAAAGCGAAATGTAGCAGTAACATGATTATTAGATATAGTTAATTAAGTTTTAATTTAGACGTTATTGTAAGCGACAAGATGGGTTGCTTTAAAGTGTAAAATATTAAAGTAAAAAGGACGATGTCGAT
>JAQFZU010001420.1:0-13575 GCA_034696185.1 Henia vesuviana | reverse complement strand
TTTATTCGACTTACCGATAGCGCATAAAGTGATGAATGTTTGGGCATGACTCCTGACCATTTCGTTGTCTTTGATATGCGGCAACCTATGCAAAATGTGGTCCAAGAAATCGTAAGCGGTGATGGCCGAAAGGTCCCATTTAAGTTTGCTTAGCACGAGAAGTTCCCAGCCCTGAAATATAAATAAAATGATCAAATTGTGTTATTAAAAGTTAAAAAAATATTTTGGAAATTTAAATTCAATTTTTTTTTATTAATTCATTTCGCAGAAGTCGAAAGCCAAGCCCACTAGAACTTAGCATTGAATTGCAACTAGTGGCATAAATAAATGAAATTCTATTAAATTTCTATTGAAGTTAAAAAAAAAAAAAAAAAACTATTTAAAAAAATCAATTTAAAATCCTAAAACTATAATCAAACTTCCCTCACGTATTGATAAAAAATCAAATCGAATAACTATTTTCCATCATTTATAAATAAATGAGTTGAAAATTGATGTTATGATAACATACTATTTCCACCTCAACCTTATTAAGTAGCAATGAAAAATCACATCACACGCAAACCTTTTAAAAAAAAATTTGGGAACTCAATGAAACCATCGCATTCCTATAATTTAGGCGCTATTTCCTGTGGGAACTGAGAGGTGGGAGATGATGACCCCTTACCTTTTACCCCTGACACTGGAGGTATGCGATTCATCCCTCCCTCTCTACTACTCACCCTCCCAATTACCTGCTTTAAACATGCAAATAAAAATACTTAAAAAGTATATGTCAATGTTCCTATGTTTGGAAACTTGGGTATTTTTAATTCAATAAATAAAAGGGAAATTGCAATGTTTACTAAACATGAGTAAACAATGCTTTCATTCACAGGTGTGTTGTGAATGAAGTGCAATGGACCTGATATTTTCTTCTATTTTAAGTGTCAGGAGATAATTTTTGATATTTTCTGTTTAAATGTTTTAAAAATATTTTACTTTTTGTTTTTTTTGATATATTAAAAGGATGTTGGGTCGGTGGTCGGGTTCTCGTTATACTAATCGAGTGCAACCTTGAGTTGGTTGAAACCTTGAGCAAGTGTCTTCACCTTCAACTTGGGCCTAGAAGGAATAACTACATTCCACTAATATTTTTGACTTTTCGAATCAAAAAACTAATTTTTTTGATTAATCTCCGATAAATTTAATTATAAATTTTTTTTTGAGTTTTTTAAAAAATTTTGTAAAAATTAATTTTTTTTTAAATTATAAATTTCTATTTAAATCTTATGAAAAAAATTTTAAAAAAATAAAATTTTTCAAAATTGGTGATTTCTAAAAATAATTTATTTAATAAAAAAAAAAAGTAAAAAAAAATGAGATTGACTGTGGCGCGCGTGAAGTTTATCAGAAATCAAATACAAGATTCTGGCCAAATACAAAGTTCCCTTCTGACAAGTTAAGAGAAGAGACAATACCCCACCTTGCAGTGCCTCGCAGCACTTAACCTTGTATATTGTGCAGGTTTTTCTCTCATCAAAGCTGGTATGCCGCTTTCGTGCCCAGCCCAAGGCTAAGCCACACATTCCTCCATCACACACTTTACTGTACACTTCTCTCTATTACTTTTCCATCGACAAACTGAAGCTGTGCAGGTAAAACATACATTTTCTCATTCAACAGTGTGAAAATGGCCATTGACATCTGCACCTCACTAAAAACCCCTGTCACCAACCTCCAACGATCGTAAAATCGTAAAAAAAAAAAATCGGCTCGAGACTCACTCGTTAATTACAAGATACAAAAATAATTTCTTTTGAGTTTACCTGAAGTTCGCTCAACGATATTGAATTGTCCGTGTACATGCACAACAGTTCGGCCGACAACGGTCGCGTTTCTTTTAATTTGGACGATAGAAACAAACAAACAGCACCAAGAAGTTGAAGTTGACTTTTTTGTAATTCTACTATTGATAAAAATCTGTCCATGTAATTCATTGCTAATGGAAACACTTCTGATTGGCACCTCTGCTCTTCACAAACCTAAAAATTAAAAAAAAAAAATTTTTAATTTAATAATTTAAAAAAATAATATTCAAGACTCATCAATAACAATTAAAAAAAAATTCAATGACAACAACATAGTTCTTCTTCATTCGTGACCCCTATTTCCTGTCTTTATCCACTATAACACACACACACAATTTTTTTTCTCTTCTCTTCTTCCTTAAAACCACCATTGCTATTTAGAACCGGATGTACAGTTTCAGGTACTTTTTTTTCCAATTTCCTGCGTGACATCACATTCAAACTGTTTGTGTGTATGTGTGACCACAAGAGCTTTTTCTTGGAATTTCTTCTCCTTAATTTTCTTGTTAAAATATTTTTAAAGGAAAGAAAAAAAATCCTGTTTTTTTTTTAATTGCAAAATAATAAAAAAAAAATACCCAGGGTATATTTCCTGTCTAGAAATAACAGATTAAAAATATTCTAATAATTAAATATATAAATTTTACAGTTAAATAATTTGGAGAAGTTAGCTGTGGGTAGTTTGGGTCCTACTAGACATTATAACAGGAAATTCCCACCCTCATTTGACCCAAGCAAAGGAGAGGCTGAGTCATGACACCATTATACATAGTGTTCTTCATTTCATTTGCAGATGAAATGCCTTCAGCATCCACCCACACATTGGCGGTTGCAGAACTCAACCTGTTTTTCTACTGGGACAAATCAAACGACCCAAACAAGTTGAATTTGTAAATAAATTGGTGGTGGGGAGAGAAGGGGGAATTATGGGAAAATAAGTTCTAGCCTATTTAAATATATACAAAAACACATTTAATGTATGTGTAATGTATGGATACCCATACCAAGCCCAATGGAAGTATGGAATAATAATTATAATGTAAACTGGCGAAGGGGAGAATTGGTCAAAGGACTGACCCCCGTGTCAAAAGAGGGGAAACTAAATTGACCAATTACATTGCTATGGTTATGGTAAATGGTGTAAAAATGGTTTAAATCTGCAATGTCTCTATAGTATAATTAATTATCAAATAATTGTTTTTTAAAAAAAAATTCTAAAAATTTAAAATTCGGGGAAAATCCGTTAAGAACTGATTAACCGACATTCAAAATCACGCGCCTAATCCTCTTATTTATCACAACTCAACACATGTTTAACCCCACCTCACCCTTTAAATACTTAAAACCCCATTTTTAAAGCCTCTAAAAAATTTATTTTTTGTTAAAAATAAATTAAAAATTAAAAAAAAATTTTTTTTTTAAATATATACCTCTAACATCCACATAGCGACCATTTTCCTCATGTATTCCTTAATGTCCTTCTGCAAGCACTTGAAATACGAATACGGAATTGGATATTTGTCTTCGCAATGCAAAAGATTCTCCAAAACCCTTTCGTCTCCCAAAAGTACTGGATCCCTATACGCCTTCAATAATCTATGCATGTCCCGTTCCAAGCAGTAGAGAGCCATTTTCGATCACTTACAAACAAAGCATTTACTCGTCAAGGATTGAAAAATAATTAAAATTATATTAAAAAAAAAGTTTTTTCTCGTTGCCGATAGCAACCGCCGCGATTGCAGTGAGTGGTGATATGCGGGCTTCTTGTCTTCGGGCTGTCAGTTGGCACGAGTTGAAGCTCGAGGGAGACCGGAGGTTCACCGACTTGTTACGACGGGGGTGACGAGTGGAGTCGAGCCGATTTTAAAATTTTTTTTAGTGCAAGGGAGCGCAGTCAGTTGAATTTGAGTGGTGTCAGCTCGAGCCCGATCTCGGTTCTCATCAAGCTCGGCTTAGCCACCACCACTGGTACGACTGGCGGTTGCCGAGTGTTTGAATCGAATGTGTGCGACTGACTGAGGGAAGCTACGGGCAGGGGTGGGGTGAGTTACTGATCTCTGATTGGCTAAGTGCGTCACGTGGGGCTTTAAGAATGCGATCTCTAAACTGCGTGTGGAGTCGTCGACGTTGAGGTTCTGCGATTTGGGTGGTTTATTTCGATGATTTTTTTTTATAGTTGTAGAGGGTGGTTAAATCAAAAGAAATTTTTTGGGGGGATTAAAACTAATTTAAGGATTTTTTTTTTAAAAATTTTATAAAATATTAGAAATTTTTTTTTTTTGTTTTTTTTTTGGGTAGAAGGAATATGGGTCAAAATGTTCTTTTTAAAAATAACCCATAACTTTTTTCCCTTCTTTTAGTAATTGCTATGTCCACTCTGGAATTTTCTCACACACGCCCTATGTATGTGTGTGCGACCATCAAAATAATAAATTTTTAATGTCGTTGGAAATATTTTCATTTAAAAAAAAAATCAAAAATACAAATTAAAGTTTTTAAAAACTTTGAATTATAATCCCAACTGTTTTATACAATCATAAAATTAATTATGTTCCCTCAACTAAATAATCGCTATGAAAATGACTCAATCGAGGAAGAGAAATTACAAAAAGGACATTCTTTCGTAAGTATTCACATAAATAAAGAAAACTTACAATCGCAATGGTTTTCCAGTTAAACTAAATCGGATCACCTTGACATTTCCAATGCAGCTTTAATATTGACATCATCAGCAAGAATTATTTACGTTATTCTTTCCCTTGAATGAAAACCTCATAAATTGAATTATAACTTAAAGAAATACATTATAAGTATATTAAAATTAAATATTCACACATATACCAAATTGTGTAATATGGTCATGGGATAGTTGCCATAGGACGTCGAAAAAGTACTAAAACCCGACGCCACCAGGGCGCTGGACTCAACCTTCCCATATCAATCACTAAATCCCTTTGATGTTCCCACTTTGCAATCAGACATAAGGGCTCCAGACAAGTTATTATAACAACTCATAACATCTCGAAAACAAAAATCGAATCAATAAATCATATCTATTGAAAAGTCTAAAAAAAAAATTTTTTTTACGTAATCGACTCGTGTAGTAATCTCTCGGTAGACATCTCGTCCATCGAATCCTTAATCAACCCCCATACATACCCCCACACCTGCGATACAATCGCAGATGCCATTTCCCCTACTAAAAAAAAAACATGCTAATCCCAATCGCACGTGGCTCCGTATCCACCCACGTCCAAGAATCTTCCCTTTGAAACGGCACGCTCGAAACACCATAGAAAGGACAGGAAACGTTGGCATTAAGGCACTTCCACTGCATTTTCAAGATGCCCATTCGAGTAGCTCGTGGAACGCACGTGTGCTCGGATGGTGTCACGTAACTCGTTTTGCATTGGAAATGTTTTTTTTTTTAAATTCGAGACAAATTTTAAGATTTTCTTAATGCATAACTTTGAATTTGAGCGTAGAATTAATCGCGTTATTAAGGGGATTAAACGGGGCCTTTCGCGGCTAATTTTTTTGTTTGAATTCTCAAACTGGTTCACACGAACTTTATATAGAAATAAATATTTTAATACTTTTAATTAAAGTGTGAAAAAAAAAATGGATTCTTGAATGAAAAATGATATAAGTAAAATGGTGTTTATTTGTATAAACGATAATCACCGATAGGTGTCGTGATGGAGGTCCCTTAATATCACTGTAAATAACGCTTTTCTTTGATCTGGAACTGATTATATTTATTAAAAAAAAAAAAAAAAAAATTTAAAATGTATCGAGTTTTGAAAAAGGAAGTAATTTATAAGATTAAACAATAAATCATTAAAAAAAAATATCAAAAAGAAGTGAAAGTCAATAAGTTTTAGTTACAAGGTCGTTCTTGTTATCCAATTCCATTTCTATCTATTTTTCCATTGAATTATAGGTGTGATAAACAAATAAACCAATCCTCAATCCCATATAAATAAATTCAGACACATTACTAAATAACATTATTACCATTATATCTAATTACCATAATTAAATAATAAAATTTTTAAAAAAATGTTAAAAATTAAAATTAAATAATAACATAAACATTATACATTTCAATGTGCAAACCTACACACCTAACAAGCCATAAAATGAAATTCAATAATAGTCCACCTACACTGAAAAACTAAACCCCAAAAAGAAAAAAAAATAATAATAAATAAATGTTTATATTTCAGTCTCTCTTTCTTTCTTTGATATTATTTTAAGTACAAGGCGAAAACTTTCACCAAATAATAATAATAATAATAAAGTACAACTTCCCAACACCTATCAACAAATGGACAAGATTAAGAAACATTCCTTCACTATACCCTACCTTAAGCCATTTCAACAAAAAAAAAAAAGAAAAGAAAATGGAGCCGGAACTAAATTTTGAGGCTACCTAGCCATAGGCATTTATATAAAATAAATTTCATATTTCCCTGTGTATATAACCCTTTAATCACCAAACTTTGTTTACATTGAAAAAGATAAGAAATAAACAGGAAAGAGTATCGATGGAGCCTATAGGATTTGTATTGAAAATACCAATTTCCTTTTATAGATAAATCGACTTAAGATTTTGATTTGTTCAGTCTCCACCCATATTACAAGCCTTTTACTCTTTGTGTCTGGGAATTTGAGCCCAGAGGCTTTAAAGGACTCACCTTATATACTTTTTTTTTCTTTTTTTAGTTACTAAACATTCCGTGAGTTTTACTGTTATGCAATTTTTCTATTTTCCATGAATTTATTTAAAAAATTTCTTATTCAAATATTCAATGGGTTCGCGATGGGTGGGCGTTTTAATAGAAATTCGATTTTGTCTATGGGAGATGAGGGCAAAGTGGTCAAGGTAAGTGTACCCATGGAACGAAATGAAGATCCTATCAATCTCCTGAATTGAAATTGGATAATTTAAAGGCGTTTAATGATGGTTTTGCACGTGTTTGTTGATAATCAGTTCGGCACCGAATGTATCGATACGAGATAAAAATAGGAGCCAATGTTGAAGGATCGCTTACTTTTTTCACTTTTCAATAAAACCGCGATTTGTCCTTGCACTCTCACTCCACATTTTTATCAGCCACTCGATTATATGTGCTGAAAAACAAGCTCATAATTTCTCTTTGCTACTGACATATCGCTAAGTTCCAAAAGTCATTTCCTTTAAAGTCAATCAGTATCGATGCTGTTTCGTGAACGGTTTTGCGGTTCGCTTTGATTTTTTTTTTGGCTTTTTATCTTTTTATTAAATTGCTCATCAAGTATTGACAAATTCCTTTCGTAGATAGTTTAGTTAATTTTGGAATTGATTTTTTTTTTGTAATGAGTCTGGATAAGGCTGAATTGGGGGTTTTGGTTAATGGGGGGATGAGTTTTAGACTTTTTTTGGTTTTTGGCAAAATTATTTTGTAACTGAAATTATTTATTTTGGGTCATTAATTACTGGTAAATGAAATGTAGTTAATTTTTAAGAGTGAATTATATAATTTTAATGTTGTCATATCGATTTAGTTGCCATCTATTGGAGTTGAAGTAAACTTAATGATGTTTGTAGGTTTCACCATTAGTGGCGAGTGGCAGCACTTCGTTAGTAACTTTAAAATCTGTTTTATTTCAGTAACAATGCAAAGTTATACGTGTGTAAATGTTGGAATAAAGTTTTCAGAGAATTTTTTTAAATATTTGTTTCAAGAATATCACTGTTTCCCATAATAATTCATTACTCAGTTTAGTTGCCTTTGCTTCTCGTCAGATGTCGCCACTGCGCGAACATTTAAAATTTTAAAATGCCATCAAATTATAAATTATAATTCTTTTGTAAGTTACAAACAAATGAAATTCTTTTCCAAATCGTAATAAACTCATTTTCAAAAATAGCACAAGAATAAATACTTTTTATTTCTCTCCAAACTGCGAGATATGCAATTTGGATAAAACATCCTTTAACTTGAAAAAATAGATATAAAATTTTTATCACCCCAATATTTTTATACCCATCTTCTAAGGACAGTACAAATAGTGCCACACATTTTTTTTATGAATGGCACCAATTTCATTACCAATAACAAAAGCCATCACCTAAGGCCAAACAAAGGTGGGGTTTTAACTCTGGTTCCTCTCTACTTAGTATGGAGAGCACATGCAATAAAAGAGAAATGCATGTGGGAAAAAAGAAAAAAAATGTCTTTGATTATGTGAAACTCCCTGAGGCAACAACAAAGTCAGAACCAACAGCCAGATATCAGCAGCCAGCACTTGTTAACTGCCATTAAAAGTGGCTAAAGAGTTTATACAAATTTCTTCATTAAAATCTTAACTTAAGTTGATTAAGGAGCTCAAACTAAATCCATCCACAAAGGTAAGTGCACAATTTAATAAAAATAATCCCATTATAAATATCATAATTATAAATAATTCTTAATTTTTTTATAACTTAATAAGTCTTAATCTAGAGATTCACAAGGCCAGTTTTACTAAGACCATCAACTTTAATACCAAAATAAATAACTTTTTCCTTAATTTCTCAAGGTTAAAAAAAGCACATTTTGCAATAGTAATTTTAATGGGTATAAAAGGAAAGGAAGTAGCATTTCTTCAAATTCAAAACAAATCCTATTTCATAAGTTCAAGGCTACAATTTAATCTTGAAATGATGAAAATAATCCAAAGAAAAAAAAAGACAAGAAAATCCTATTTTTTTTTCAAGTATCAGATGAGAGACTTAAAAGAAACTAAATAAGATTTTACCCTCAAGTTATTTTGTCACCTTCAATGTTTACTTTCCCTTTCTTTGTTCTGTTTTCTTATTAGTTTTTAAGGATTGTGAGAAAAAGTAGAAATCTCCAGTGAAAAGTTAAGTTTTTAGCTTGTCTATAAAATCTTTTTGTTGACTATTATCATTATCTTTGAATGCACTTCCTGGTTCAACTCCTCATTATTAGCATCAATTAAAAATATGACTGAATCAATTTCCTTTTCTTGCCATTCAAAATTCTTATCAGTTCTTGTCCAAATTTGTTCACTTTTTTTATTTCATTTTTTTTTTTTTTTTTGCAAAGTTGAAATTTTACTTTGCAAATTTTTGTCATGTTTATTTGAGTCATATTTTACAAAGTTTTCACTTGTGAACACATGTTTACTGGAATTAAAAAAGTAACCTCTAAGAACAGTGACCGACCCAGAAGAGTCCAAAATGAGGGATGTGAAGAGAAAGTTGTTTATTGGTGGGTGTGGAAGGAACCTTGTCAGTGATTTTATTTTTTTATTTTCTTTTTAATTTAATTTTTTCTAAGTTTGAAAAAGGGTCATTGGACTGAAAGGAACTTTGATAATGTTATTTAAGAGTATTTCAAATCAATTTGATACTCATGGCTTTCATAAACAGGAATCTGCAAGCAATTCATGCAACCCTTTGGCTAAGAATGATGTCTAAAGAATTAATGATGTCACATGTTGTAATGATTTCCTAAACTTTTTTTCCTGTTACTTATTGCATAATGATTTCTTGTATTTTTAAAACATTTTATGGCTATTTACTTATGGCTTTTGATTCTTGCAGGTGTACATCAATGGAACTACTCAATAAATGCATTGTATTGGTTTTTTTATTGTCAATTCTTCCTGAAACATATCAAGGTTAGTAAAAATAATTGAAATGAAAATCTGATTCACAGTAGCATTTAAGATTTAATGGATTTTCTAATGGATTTAAGATTACCCTCATTTAGGTGGTGGAAATTTATTTTTAAAACCCACCCTATTTAAACTTGCTCTGAGGGTTGGTTCAAAATAATGTAAATTTATTTAATTGGGTTTGTGGGGCACAAATATTCTTAAGGGGAGGTGAAATAGACCATCCAACAAATTTATTCTTTAAAAAAGAAATTGGTTTTGTCTATCAAATCAATGTGATAAGTCATTACTTTTAATTTTAAAATTTAATTAAGTGTGAAATAATCCAATTAAAGTGATTGACAAGCATTGCAAATTCCTATTTCTTCTTAGTCATTCTTGATGTACATTGTACAAAATTAATGGTTTTTAAATGTATTTTGAGACATTTTATACCCTAAAAAAAATCTCAAAACTAAATAAGAATTGCCAAAGGTGTCAATAAAGAGCCAATTTCATACTTATTTTAATTCGTAGTTCCCCTACAAAAAAGTCTCCAACTCGATCAAAATGACAATTCGGCAATTGAAAAAGACCAATCATTCGGCCAACGTCTCAAACCACGTTTTCCAAGCAGAAGACTGAAAAGCAAACTATCTTCAACATCGATTCCATTAACAACGTCAATACTCAACACTACTTTGCCACCACCAACGACTCTACTCGACACTGCCAGCCCACTTAAAGGACGAAATTTCTATGCACTCGAGCCGATTTCAGGTACCGAAATAACTCGTGTATTAAATTACTCTTATTAACCAAATTAATTTACCAGTGAACAAAACCGAAGGCTTCTGTGCTTTCGAAGGAAAGGTGTATCAATCGGGTGATAACATCGAACGAAAACATCTGTGCCATTTCTGTTTCTGTAGAAATAGTTATATCGATTGCTATTGGAAAAATTGTCCACCCGCGCCCGAAGGTTGCGTGGAGTTGACGTACGAGGGCGTTTGCGAGCGGTCGTTGTATCTCTGTCGTATGTTGTCAAAACATTTCAGATGAATATTTATTGATATTCAAAATTGAATTTCAGCTATCCCGAAGAAAACTAAACCAGTGAAACCAGAAATAGGGAATAAAAATACTTCGCGTGAGTGTGCGATTGGTTTCAGTCGAATTATTGAATATTTATAATTTTGTTATTTTAGTCGGTTGCGATATACTGGGCGTGAAATACCGGATTGGAGAATTAGTAGGAGTCGCAACGGATCCATGCTTGGAATGTCGGTGTGCTTTAGATGCATTGTATTGCAGTCCAAAATGCTGCTTTCAGCCGGCTGAACCCGATGATGACGTGGCTCAACAAATTCAACGTTCAGATGGTTATAAACCGCTTCAACATAATCCTCTGCAGCATCTCAGGTCTGACTTTGAACCCGGACGTGACGAATGAATTTTAAATTTAAACGGCAGAGTAAAAGGAATTTGTTAAAATGATATTTTTTTAAAGTGAAAATACTTTTTAAGAAATGCATTTATCTTGTGTTGTAAAACTGAAAAATTAATGTTGCCAATTTTAATTACTGTAATCAGTATTGTTGTAAAATGATATTATGGTGTGTATGTTATTCCATGTGCATTGTTTTGCAATGGAATATATTTTTTGTTGTTATTAAGTGGCAATTAAAAAAATTAAATTTGCTTTTAAATAGTTTTAATGATTTAATCACAGATGGCGCTACTCATACAACAAACCTTTCAAGTCCTACTTCTTACTCATTTAAAATGGTAGGGTGTAAGTAAGTAAATCAAAGTTCAAGATTTAGTAAATTTAATTAATGGAATAGCGAGTAAAATTGAGGTTTAATGAAATATTAAAAAATTTGCAATAGATTTTTATGGGAAGTTTTATAATATTAAACAATGTAAATAAGTAAAATATTATCTTATCTCTATTAAAATGCTTAGTATTAATTATTTCATTCTATATATTAATCATTTTTTTTATTACTATAATTACATCATCTCATTGCATAATCACAATACTATTTTCATCATCCAAAATTTTTCACATAAAATAATACCATTATTAATCCAAAAAGCTGCAAGCAATGATATATAATTCACATATCATTAAATCCAATGCAATCAAGCAAGAAAAAAAACCCTATAATTTCATTTAAATTACCCAACACAATCATCATTTCATCCATGCAACAAAAAAATGTCCCCAAACTTCTTCCCTTCCTTTCCACTTTTTTTAATGCAAAAAAAAAAGATCTCAAGATGACAAAACATATGGGATGCCTAGGTATGATGCTCTACATTCCCCACATTCCAATCTACTGACTCAACCAAAACCAGACCAGATCCAATACTGAAACCAGTCAAGAGACACCCTAGACATTGGCTGCTATTGCACAACCTTAAACACTACTCAAGTAACAGTGGTTTTTAACAAACGTAAGTCAGTTTCAATCAACCAACAACCAAATAAAAAAAAATAAGGAAAAAGCATTTTTGAATGTAAAAAAAAAATTCAAACTTAATCCCATTTCCAAAAACCCATGTTAAAAGTGACAAGAAGAGTTTTTGTAGAATGTCAGTAATCTCACCTGACCTGTTTCGCCATGAAAATTCCAAAGTGAAAAATGTTCTGTTGGAATGAATTGACACTTACTGCCCTATGATGTCATCACCAACAAAAGGCATCCGGTTCAATGTTGAGATTTTGATTTTTTTTAAAAACCTTAAATTGTAATTTAATGATAATGGCGAGATGAAATTCATCCACTCGTCAGTTATATATAAACACACAAAAGACGATAAAAGGGAAGCTGTAAACTATAAAAAAGGATAGAGATAAATACGAAACCATTCATTTACTCTGTTTATCTTGTCACTCAATCACTTTTTTAAAACCAATAAAGTATAGGACCTAAAGAGAAGCTTGATGGTTTTATCACTTGTTTTTACAAGATACAAACAAGGTGTTCAGTGGGTGGTCTACACAGCATTGTTATATAGCCATTTTACTATTTGGAAATCAAATTTTAAATTTTAAAAATATAATTATTCGTATCTCGGATATAAAATGGCTCCAATTCCCATCCCAACAAGCACCGAGGTCAAAAGCCAGAGTTGACTGAGGTTAATCTTTGCCACTACTCGAGTATGATCGTCACGATTCGACTATACAAAAGAGAAGATATTACGACCAAGTTGAAAAAAATCCTTTGGAATGTCAAATGTAATATAACACCATGAGTTGGTCCTTGTGATGGTATTTAAAAATTAAAAAAAAAAAATTCAAGAATTAATTGAATTTGTCAAATAAAAATATCATTAGTAAATTTATAGTGTTCCACGTATTTAGTGAACTCGTTTTCCCCTCGTATTTTTCTTTATTTATTTTTTCTTCCCATGAAATTCAGGCTTCGAGGCGCCAGTGGGTGGAAAAGAAAAACTCATACAGTCCGCCTTTGAGCTATGATATTTTTAAAAAAAAAAAAAGTTTTTTTTGCTTCAGGCAGAAGAGGTTTTCTTTTATGATAAAAAGCTCGCAACATGTTGGAGATTTGAGCACCTAATTGCTGGGCTCCAGAAGCAGTTTCCCTCTGCAATTAAGGAGGCTCAAGTTGGAATCTGAAGCCAGCCGTTTAATAACACGCCAGCTTCATAATTCACTATTGCCCATCACGACTGTAGTTTGTGTATAAGCAATGTTAAGTTTTAAGGGCAAATTGTGGGAAAAAGAGGGAAAAAGGGCAGTTCTAAGGGAGGAGCTAATATGGACTACTGAGATATTAATAGTGGTTGTATGAGTGAGTTTAACTCGAGAGATTTATTATTAGATCATTTATTTTGTGAAAATAAATTATATTAATTTTTTATTTTATTTTTTATTTTATTGTTTTGAGGAATTGCAAAAATTATTTGTTTTATCAAAAATTCAAACATTTTTAAAATTTTTTTTGATAAGAAAATATTTATTTTGTAGTCATAACAATTACGTTAAACAACTTTTTGAAACCCAAAATTAAAATTTTAAAAAATTAATTTAAAAAATTTAAAT
>JAQFZU010001419.1:0-13587 GCA_034696185.1 Henia vesuviana | reverse complement strand
TAAAAGAGATGACGGAATGGGACCGATCGTAAAATTCACTTTTCCAGAACTCAGAATTAAAGCGCCTACAGAACGACCGGGTAATCAGTAAATAAATATAAATGATGTTTTCCCAGTTTTGCGACTAACTGCATTGCAAAGTAGGCTTTTTTTAACTGCAAAATATCAAGTTCCTGTAATTTTTAATTATTTTGTTAATTCCGAAATAAATTTTTACACTTCGCAATATAATGGCAGTTTTGAATCTAAATTCGGTTTGAACACACTAGATGGCATACGAGAGTGATGTTAAATCCCAGAAAAAACTGGTTTTGAATTTTTTCCCTTTTTACATTTTTCTCGGAATTTTACAAGTTTAAGTATACCTTATTCAAAGCACTCATTTTTCGTGGTTTCGTGATTTATAATGAAATACACGCGTTACGCGGCCATTGTACATCGCTACTTAATTTTTATTTTTCAATTCCCTAAACGAGGAAGTTAATTAAAATATCTTCCAAATAAGGAAAATAACAAGAAAGATAATGAGTAATAATATAAATATACGGGACTTATTATTTCTCTCTTTTATTATTTTTTTTTTTACATTTAATTTCATTTTTTTTTCTGCTCAAATAAACGTTGACTGATGAGAATGGGAGAGCGAGGGGTTATCGTGAGAGTTTCGCTTGTCTTACCCGCACTCTATGGTTTAATGCCACAATAATCACACTGCTAAAGGTCATCGAGGTCAAATTTCATTGTCACGTGAGCACCTTTCCACGCCCACATTACTCCATTCATAGAAGCTTCATGGACAGAAAAAAAAATATATAAATAATGGGAAGCGGCCGTCACTAGTTTCGAAGCATGGGAAAAAGAGTGTAAGAGATAGGTTCGAATTGAAAAATGCGATCAATTATGGCAAGTCTTTACTTTTCGGCTGTGAAAAGTTGAAACAGTTATTGAAACGGTCTTTGCGACCGAATTAAAGGCGGTAAAGTGTTAATGGTGCGTTTCCATCAAACCATATGAAAAATGTGAGTTACAAATTGAACTAATAAAAAAAAAGAAAAAAAATTACAACTCCCCCTAGTTTGGGGTGTGGGTTCCCACTTGAAGTATTTTCCCACGTTTTGTAGTAGACCCTAAGGCCGTGTCTGCCATGAGCGGAATAATAAGAAAATGAGAGCTCTACACTTAGTTTTTGAGTTGCGCAGGCCTGTCTCAAGTCGCTCGCCCTCTGGACGCCCTATACCTCGGCACCGCCGAAGGAAAACGTGACTGACCGCCATTTGAACGCCGATCCACCCTACAGCACACGCCTATATTCATAGTCAACTTTTTTCTCTCTATTATTTTATCATTAAAAAAACAAATTAGTCGAGTACTATTTAATGTGCATAATTTGTATGGCGAGTCTCGTTTGGGAAATAAAATTTTATTATTAGAAATATTTGACTTGTTCAAATGATTAAAACCGAAAGATTCGAAGTTTGGTTTGATGATTTATTGCAGATTTAAGCAAATTGGGGATAACCGATGGTCACGATGCAAGTTGGTAATGTTAAAAGATGGAGCCGCAATGTGATTTTTATAATACTTTACATTTTATGGCTATATGTTTTACAAATTTTAATGATCGGTAATTTTAAACCGAAAACGTGATCGAGATGTCAATCTCGCACGAAGCTTTGTTTATGACCGATATGAAAAAAAAACAAGTCTGAACTTGCCAATTGCTTTATTGGGGGGGCTGAAGAGTAATCATCTGCTGGATGTCTTCTTTAACCATCAAACGTTGAAACTCAATGTGTTTTAGTGTTGATGCTTTTAATGCGCTTTTTCGGTTCTTGTATAAATCAAATGGTGTTAAAAGGAGAAGCGCGATTTCTCAAATGGTCAAAAAGATCGAGTGCAATTATTATTAAGTTTTCAGTGATGATGATGATGATGATGACATTCATTTCTGGTATGCAAATCGCGAGAAAACAACCAGTTTTCAAAAATTAACCACCCAACGTTTTTTTTTGAAACAGCCGTACCACTCCTCAACCTTCAAACCAAGTCACGATTATTTTAATTCCACATATTTCAAGTGCAAGAAACTCAGTTTATCCCTAAAATGATGCCATTTTTGCTTTTATTGTTTTTACATGACTCTTCAGTACACAAAAGTGCGTTTTAACAAGTCGAAATAAATTTTTGTAAATTTCAGTCATAAATAATTTTTATTTTCATTTTTATTTTGAAAACTTCATACTATTTTGGGTATTTCTAAAATCTTCTTTTTTTTTTTTTTGTTTTATTTTTTTGAAATTTTTCACATTTTTTTGAAAAGTCGAACTAATCTTACACAACAACTTGTCTCAAATATGAATTACTGCATAACTTTATGCTAAATCATCTACAACGCCCTCTAGGGTCGTGAACAGTGAAGTGTGGGAACATGTCAAACATTTGGAAGAAAGAAAACAACAAATTATAATTTTATGAGACATTTATCTCTTATTTTAAAATTTTCTATCGTATGGGAAATTAAGAAAAAAAAAAATTTCTTTATCCGACTTAGTAAAAAACAAAATGATTCAAAAACATTAACTTTTTGGATAAATAAATAATTGCTTGTTAGTGCAAAATTCAGGTTAATAAAGATCAATTTAATTCCCATAAGTTATAAACATCTAATTTACTATACCATTTTGACTTCATCCTCCTTTTTTTCTCCCAATTTTTCTAAATTTTTTTTTCACTTTCTGACATAAAAGAAGAAAATATTGTACCAATTTACTTCAAGAACTGGGTATTCTACACACCGTAATGTCATTTTTTTTCTTTTGTCTTTCAAACTACTAGCCTAATGAGGTACGTGAATTAAATTCGTAAAACGTTTTACAAGTTTAAGATAGAAGCATCAGATCATTAATTTAAATAAAACCCAAACTTGGCGAAAAACACAGAAAATTAGAATTCTAAAACACATTCTACATATCTAATGTATATTTTATTCCATAAATAATCCATTTTCCCCTTTT
The DNA here is from genome assembly GCA_034696185.1 of Henia vesuviana. Lineage (NCBI taxonomy): Eukaryota > Metazoa > Arthropoda > Chilopoda > Geophilomorpha > Dignathodontidae > Henia > Henia vesuviana. Next base: position 10,573 of record JAQFZU010001419.1, on the reverse strand, counting down.
TTTTATCCTTCGTTTTTAATATTTTACATATTTTTCTATTATTAAAATATTTGGTATTTCCGCATTGCCCCAAATTAACATCGATCTCACCCCACCCGTTTTCCCACACTTTTATACGGGTTATTGTACGACTCACACGCCGAAACTATGCGACTTTCTTCCGTCCATATTTTTTTTTTAGAAATGAAAACCTAAAAGCAAATAAGTCTCGATGTGATGTGTGACCTCTGCATCACGTAATTAACTTAATATTGCATTTACCCCTAACCCACATTCGTACTTCTCACCAGATTCCACCAATAAAAAGGTCACACGCTCAGGGGGTCAGTCTTGTACTTCAGTTCATTGGCCAGTGAAAGTCTCGTATAACGACCATGACCTCATATGTCATGACCCTGCCTCCAAAGAAGCCTCACTCTGCTCGCGGCTAGGCACGATTTACTTGCCATGGGGGGAAAAAACATCAGTGTGCACTACCACTTTACTGTTTCAGTTTATACTTTTTTCTATTTCTTTTTCTTTTCTCCACCAATAGTGGAAGAGTAGAGTGAGTATGGATGTGATTTCAGCTTAATTGCTTCTTGTGCTGACAGGGGTATATAAGAGAAGGGACTCAAAGTTGTTAAAAAATGTAGTTTGAACCAAACTCGCTTATGGACTGTTTTCACTAATTTTTCGATGCAATGGAAATGATTGTTTTATTGGTAAGTTTTAAATTATATTTTATTTCCATTTCCCATCTCGTCATTTATCGTTTTCGTGTCTCGAAAGGTGGGTTTTCTGTGCTTTTTACCAATCCCGTCTTCGACACTCGTCGCTCCAACGAATCCGGACGACGAAAACGTTACCGAAACTACTAAAGACTTTGTGAAATGTGACGTAAATTGTAGTGTCTCGACGTTAATTCCACCTACATCATCTTCCGCGAGGAAGAAGAAACATTCGGACAATCAGTACAACTCTAATAGCATTTTGTTCTCGAATAAACGAAGAAGCCGAATCAGGACTTTCGGTGTGAATCGTACAACGACTCAAAGGACGACAGAAAAACCTTCGACCGCAAGTACAACTGTAGATCTCGGGCACGATTTACTGCCGCAATCGTCCCATCATTCTGAGGTTTCGGTGAATCATCCATATTTATCGAAGCCGTTGGCGATGCACAAAAGACCGGCAGGAAAATCGGATTTCATGGGGCTCGGAGTGATGCCTCCCAGAGGGTCTCCTGCAGCTAAAGGGCCATATAAACCGGCAATCATATATAAAGGCTTGATTAGGAAACAGAGACCGGGAATGCAGTTTAAAAGAACCCCCAATGGACCTCCGCCACTGCCGCCGCCGCTGCCGCCTCAGCCGCCCGAAAGACCGATGGCCAGAGGTAGAGAAGTGGCCATTCCTTCGGAATTTGCGAGTCAGTTCTCGATGGCAGATCCGAAGTCGGGGACTTACAAGTTCGGTTACGATACGGGTGTCGTGGGTGAACAAAGTTATAGATACGAAACGAGAGATGCGAATGGAAGAGTGACTGGTAAATACGGATACATTGATCCGGATGGAGTTTTAAGGGAAGTCAATTACGTTGCTGATGCTCAAGGATACAGGTGAGTCGAATTTTATTGAATATTTTAATTATGTATAAAATTTCGGGCGAATTTTCATTTTCAAATTACGTTTGGAGCTGAAATTTCCATGATTTTATCAACCGATGAAAGAAATTCGAAATTGTTATTTGGCATTTCGATTAGAATTTATTTTTATTTTCAGGCCTGTTTTTGTCAACCGATATCGAGTCGACGTGAATTTTCCATTTGTGGGACCAGTGCCAGCAAAACTGAAATTTTCCTGAACACAAATCAAACGTTTAGTTTCTAAGTTAGTAATAATTTCATCTTGTTATTTATCAACTTGTATACCATCATCATTCAATGGAAACTATTAAAAATTGTCATTTCTTTTTTAATTTAAAAAAAATAAATAACTATTTATTAAAGTATTTGAAATTTTCCAGTTTAAAAAAAAAAACAAAATTCAATTCGACCATTACGGTTACATTTTAGTGTCGTTTAATTCGATTTAAAAAAATAATAAAAATGCACTCTTATAAGGTAATTACATAGCAGCGCTCAGGTGTCAAGATGGTGCACTGCAATGTGTGACGACCTCATTTATAACTCGACGCCCACTCCACCTGCCACACCGGCGGGATATAAACAAGTGGAATGCAACCTAAGGGGAGAAAAAATTGACCTCTCACCTCTCATCTTACGAGAGAAGAGAGCATTTGGGCCACTGGTTCGCCTTTTCCCACGAGTAAAAACAGTCTAGTGGCATTGAGAACGAGGCGAGTTTTCCATTCTGACCTTGGTAATGACAAAAGAGATGAAATCACACTTTTGCTCATCTCTTGCTTTTGAAAACCAGTGATCACTAAGACTGAACCTTCCTATTTCAATTCAAACATAAAAAAAAATTTTAAATTTTTTTTTAAAAGTTTCTAAAGAACTGTTAATTTAGTTTTTTTTTGTTGAATTGAATTTTTTTTTTGTTTTCTTGTTTAAAATAAAATATAGAAAATTTGAATTTTTCTATATTTTATTTAACTTTATTTTTTTATTTCATTCAAGAAACTCGTAAATTATCTAATAAAATGTATTTATTGCCAAGTTGTGAAACTACAAATGAAAAAAAAGAAAAAAAATCACAAAATCTTGATGACATAAATTATGTGATAATGTACAATCATGATACTTCCATCACTTGTAAATTATTAAAAATCGCATTTTTTCTTTCATTAAAAGAAAATTTGAACAAAAAAAAAACTCAAAAAAATATGGAAAAATATTATTTTTGGTTTTCCCATCTTCGTCCATAAATCGTTAGAAATTGCCATTGAAAAATCAATTAGTCGCAGATCTTAGTATTGTGGGGCAGCGGCTGGAAGTTGGTATTTAGGGGCGGAATATTTGGGAGGAGCGACACCAATGGACAAAACGAGTGGGTAGTGATTCGGGACTGGGGTAGGCACTGCAGCACCATATGCCTGGTAGCCGTTTTCGTCGGCAGTGTAGTAAATATCTACTTTCTCTCCTTCGGGTGAAATGTAGGCGTAACTACCCTTAACGGCTTGGTAGTTATCCGACTGCTCTTGGCGTTGCGACTGATCGGCACTGGTGTACGAGAATTTGTAGGAGCCGTCTTCGTTGACGTTGGCATCTTGTTGAAGGATGGGCACTACTGGTACTACTGGAGCAGCTTGGATGAGCAATGGGGCAGATTGGGGTACTGCGGCGTAAGCGGGAGCTGCTGCTGCTGCTGGTTGGCCGTAGCCACCCGAAGGCAGGGGAGTGGCTACACCGCAAAGCACAGTGAGGACCTATATCGATAAAGAGAAAATTATATACTCGATGATAATCATTTCCAACAACAAAGTAGAATCGCATAATTTAAAATAAACTTTAAGGGTTTGGTCTGGATGCGATTAGTTTTTTTTTTTTTTATATGTGAAAATAATTGGATTTTTTTTTAATAGAAAATTTTTGAGTTTTCTAAGAAATGTCATCGAGAAATTTTTTTGATAATTGAATATTCTAAAATTCTTAGTAACAATTATCATTAAATTTTTTTTTGGTGTGAAAATTTTAAATTCTTAGAAAAATCATAAAAGTTAGAAATAAAAATAAAAAATTCTAAAAAAATATTTAAAAAATTAAATATTTTTATAGAAAATAAAATTATTATAAAATAATAAAAATAAATTATTATATAAAAAATAAAAATGTATAAACTTACAGCAAAAATGATAAAGGCCATTTCAATGGTGAATTTGTTGATGATTCGCAAGAAGCAAATGTGCAAAGCTGTGAGTCGAAGTGTTTGTTGTGGAGTTTGGTCCAAGTAGCGGCCCTTATATACAAAACTTGTTGGCCTCAATTCGGGTAAAGGGAAAAAGTACGAATGGAAAGGGAAAGGGGACGGATTAATTATTATAAAAAATGAAAACTCATTGGTCTAAGAGTATGAGGGTGGGGGTCGAAAATGGGGTCATCCTCACTCGCCAAAACCTCTTCTCTCCCTCAGGCAGAGGCTGGAACATTTGACCGACTTTGCTTTTTATTTCAATTTTTTTTGCGATTGCTGTAGGGACACGTGGCTTTAATCTATTTTCTTAATATTGTTGCATCAGTAATGTAAATAAAATGTATAAAAAAAAATTATGAAATTCTGTTTAAAATATTTTAATAAAACGAATTAAAATGGCGAACAATTCGAATTCTTTTTTATTTTAATAGAATTAAGAAAATAATTATCATATTAGAAAAGAATGTGGTCCAAATTATAATGTAGGAAAATGGGAAATGATTAGGTATTTATAAATTGAATTTTTCGATTACAAAAATTTATTTCTTTGATTTTAGACGTTTTTTAGTGTTCGTCAGAAGTTGAATAGTTCCTAGCGTGAAATCAATTGAAATCACACGTCGCAAATTTGTGAAATGTGATTCAGCAAATTTGAATTCTGAACAAATAGGGCTTAATTACTTTTCCAATCAGGTTTTTGGGATCCAATTGATGTATTTGTTCTAGTTCGAAGCTAAACAAAGAAGTTATGCATTAAAATTATGCTTAATAAATCCAGATGAAATACAAAGATTTGAATATTTCAATATTTTTTTAACACGTATTTTATAACGCCATTAGAAAATTCCAGGTGTAATCGAACTCGAGCTTTGAATTTGACCCGAAATTAAAAAACCGAAAGTGAATGAAGGGAAAAGTTCAACCCAAAGATTCGGGAGTAAAAAAAATGACCTCAAAAGTTGATTCGTCAATCTTCAAAGTGGAACACTTGGAACAAAAAAAAAATTTTTATTAAAATATTGTGATATTCAAAAGTGATTTAAAATTCGAGCAATTTCTAATGTATTCGTATTAAAATGAATATAAACCGCTGAAATTCCAGTACAAACAAATAGTTTAATGCTTAAATTGGGCAAGAATGCGGGGGGGGCGGGGGAGATGCTTCGTCCTCACAAATTTGTATAATTTTACAATTTTTTTGTCGTTTTTGAATTTTTTTTGCGTAATTTTACAATTTTAAACGACGATTTTTTTAAGAAAAAAAACTATAAAATAAATAATTTCAAAAGAACTTTCATCAAATTCTGCACGTAACTGCATGAATGTCTCGCTTCCCTGGCCGATATCCTTCTCCAGTTATCGGATTTGAGCTTGGTATTCCTATGAAATAATTTTAAAAAAAAATTAAATACGAAATGAAAATATAATTTAAAAAAAACCTGAGTCTCTCCTGGTTCGAGAAGGCTGTGCAGCTTCACCTACAATCGGATTACGTAAGGTAACCACCTTGGGACTTTTTTTCACCTCTCTATTCCCTTCTGTTGGCGCAAAAATATTTTCGTGAGCCAATTTATCAGGAAAATGTTTGCTGAGCGGACGCGGACTGGAACACGCATTTTCGCCAAATAAACGATCTCTCGTTACGTCCATTCTTCCGTGCGCATTACTCGTATTCGTGCGAGGTGACAACGGCAGCCCGTCCGATTCCGATCCAAAAAGACGATTGTAACTCGCATCGCCAGGTCGATTTTTGGTCGTTGGTTTCTTCATCTCGGGAGCGCCGAACAGTTTGGCCGAGGTGTCGTCGTCGCGTAATTTGTAACCGATTCTCCGATTACCGAAAGGCAGAGACTTCTCAGGTGTCAAATCGCCGGACAAAATCTGTTGGACTCCGGACGAAGTGGAATTACTACTAAATTTGGCTGTCGAAGGTGGTTCTTCGTCTTCGCTCGTGCCGATCCACCAATAAACATTTTTCGAACTGTTGTCATCGGGTTTGGGTCTTCGTCGTCTGCGAATTGTTTTCTTCGGTTTCGGTTCTGGTTCGCCTCCGAAAATTCGGTCTCGGTTTGCAGTCACGTTGTTCATAGCGTCTGAAATGAAAAAATCTTAAATTCAAATTAACCGCCATTTGATCGACCAATCACGTCGATGTCAACACAAGCCGTTTAAGCGGTTGGTAGCTAAAAAACGAAATTTAATACTAAATTACTAACCAATCGGTTAGAAATAATGAATAAAGTGAATCTTAGAAAATATATTTTTCCTTCATTAAATGCGCCTGGTCACAAACAACTAAAAAGAGCATGCGCAGAACACTAGCAACCGCCCTTATTATTAACTCACTGCTCTTCGTTCGAATGGTATCTGGAGAATCGATACGATCGCTTTGGTTCGATAAGACGCGGTCTTTGGTGCAGGGCGTATTGGCTCTGGAGCCTCGGGAACCGGGTTTGTGAAAATCGGCCGTCAATTCGACCGCGAGTATCACATCGTTCGACGCGCGACTGGACGTTCGCGACGGCAACTTTAGCGATTTTCTTCGTCTTGGGATGATGACGGCTTCTTCGGCCTTATCTTTAGCCGTCTTCTTGATTGGCAACGAACGAATGGGTTTTGCCGATATCGATTTATTGACTGAGGATTCCGAAGATTCGGTTCGAGTTGAGCTTTGGGTTGTCCTATCTAAATAATATAATTTTTTAAAAAAAAAATTTTATTTTCTTAACAGTTGGAGATCGACAGGGTAGAGTGGCGCCATCCGTTGACGGAATAGAGCAACAGTATTACCTGTGGTGCTACGAGTTGATTCGTCTTTCCTATCAGCTGGTGGCTCCTCAAACCCTTCATCACCAGAAGTGGTGGAGACTTGTTGGGAAACTGCGGTCGACTCGTTCATGTTTAAATCGTCCGATAGGAGTGTAAATTTTTTTATATTCTTTCGTCGTTCTTTCATTTCCAAACAATTGGCTTTCGAATATTTTTCTGTACTTTTGATAATAAAAGAATTTTAAGACTATTCATAGCGTAATATTGTAATTTTACTGGATTTTTTTTTTCTAAAATATTTCGTTTCGTTTTTACCTTGGAATCGGTTAAGATTCCTTTTAAATTACTACTGCAGCATTCGTCAAGGACCTTTCAGCCCGCCGCATTCTATAAATGGCGATTCGTGCAGATATTGTGTATTGTTCAATCGCATGATCGCGTGGAATCATTTGGTATTATTGCATCGATCAGCACACGATTGCATCAATCTCATTGGTGATTCGTGAAAATAGTAAAAAGAGGAAAAAAATGAAGAACGAGAAATATGAAAATCGGTTGTGTTTAGGGGAAATTATTTGTTTACGTATTTTATTTTTAAACTCGGTGTTTAAACTCCGAGAGTTTCTTCTCGTGTTTTGGAATTGATCCAAACGATTACGAAACGTGATCGGAAGCCAGTGCGAGCAGAACACAAGAGTTAACGGCCGATTGCGTCATTCGTGTCCTAAATTAACAGCTACGTCAGCAGCAGCTGGGCGAGAAACACGGCAGACGTATTTTTAAAAGGCTTATGGCATCGACTCTGCATTAGCCTAAGTTGTTTGCTATTCAAACACCAAAGTTTTCTAATTTTGGGTATGACGTATATTAATTTTATACAAGTTTAAAAATAATTTTATTGCGTGGAAATATTAGGTTTATTATTTTCCAAAATTTGAATGAAACATTCGAGCAGGCCTATTGGACAAAAAAGGCCTTGCTTATCCTAATCTGACGTCAGATTTACATCACAACGTCACGGGTGGAAGCCTAATCAGAACGGAAGAATCGGAATCGACGGTGGATTTCTCCGTTACTGTTTTTAAGTTTTCTATCAAAATAAGCAAGAAATTTTATTCAACTATGTCTACACCAGCTCGTAGAAGACTTATGAGAGATTTCAAACGGTACAAACTGGATTTTAATAAGCCAAACTTTTCCGCTCTCTTTTTTTCCACTCGTAACTGCAATATGGCGTCTATGTAATCAAACGATCTCGAAGCAAAAATTACGAAAAAAAAGACAGCGCCGAAATACAATTGTTTTCAATTTTTCACCGTTTCGTTTCTTTAGATTGCAAGAAGATCCCCCGGCAGGTGTTAGTGGAGCTCCTACAGACAATAACATAATGATCTGGAATGCAGTCATATTTGGGTAAGAAATAATTTTCAAACAAATTAAAAGAAAGGAAAAAAAAATTCATTATCCTTAGTCAATAATGTAATATTTTTATGTGTTTAGAAATTGCTGCTTTTTAATTCTAACTGAAATTTGATGAAATTTTTTTTTTGTTTAAATAAAGTAACAAAATGTCACCGGACAATGACTCGTTTAATATCAACGGATGAATGGGTGTGAATAACGAGAATCGATACGAGATAAACGTAAAAGATATTACATTTATGTGGGATAAAATATTTAATTGGAGATTCTTTTTTAGTTTTATCGAAAAATTTGTATTTGGTTACCAATTTTCTTCGATAATTTGAGATGTTTGTTTTTGATGATATTTTTTTAGTTAAAAATAGTAATTTTAATATTTTTTTATTTTTTAATTCAATATAGTCCTCATGATACTCCTTTCGAAGATGGAACGTTTAAGCTGACTATAGAATTTACAGAAGAATATCCCAATAAGCCGCCAACAGTGAGATTCGTATCAAAGATGTTTCATCCGAATGGTAATTTTTTTTTTTAACTTGAAATTAAAATTATTTATTTTAATTATTTATTTTAATTTTAGTTTACGCTGACGGTGGTATTTGTCTCGATATCCTCCAGAATCGTTGGAGTCCCACTTATGACGTTTCTGCTATTCTAACTTCTATTCAGGTGATTTTATTTGTAAATGACGATATTTACTCTAAAACGAGGAAATGATTGCGAAGGGAAAATTGAAAGAAGTGTCAATGTTAAATGAGTTGGAAATTTTTTTTATCCTGAAAAACTCGAAAAGGGGAAAATCATTCCCTTGTATTAATTAAATATAATTACAATTTTTATGTTTTACGACTTTTTATTGATAAGGTAAAAGGAAAAAAATATTAGAAAATATCAATCGTTTAAACATATAAAATTCTATTTATATATTTAAACATTTGCTACTTTTCTAAATCTTTTTTCTATTTAATTATAGTGGCTTTTGGTAGATTTGTTTGTTACGTAATCGTGTGCACTCAGTATTTTAAGCGAGATAATATTAACGTGGGTTAAATTGAAATTATGTAATGATTTTAATTTTAATTTATTTCTTTAGTCTCTATTAGGTGATCCGAATCCGAATAGTCCAGCGAACAGTCTAGCAGCGCAATTGTATAAGGAAAACAGACGGGAGTATGAGAAACGAGTTCTGGCTACAGTGGAACAAAGTTGGCTCGATTAATGTTTTTTGGGACAGTTCTCGTCGTCCAACAATTTTGTACATAACTTTTGAATAATGAATGATTCTTTTTTTTCCCTTCCCACTTTGTTTTTTTTTTTTTTTTTTTTTTGTGTTTTCAGGTTATAGCGAATACTTTCATTTTCTAATTTCAATCTTTTCGTGATTTTTTTTTTTTTAAGTTGTGAATACCGAATTGACACTTGTCAAAAAAATGAAAAAAAAAAAAAAGAAAAAAAAATACTTTGCTTTTAAATGTTTCATGGTTTCACTCTTAGGACGAATTTCTGAATTCACTTTGTTTATTTCAAGATTAATGAATCTCAATTGTGAATTCAGCGATGAAAAAAAAAAAAATGATGAAATAAGCTATTTTCACGCGTTGTTTATACATTCTTTATCCAAGTTAGTTGCTATTCGAGCCTTTGTTATTTCATTTTAGCGTATATGAAGTATTAATTTTAAAAGTTGCATTTTTTTGTCCGCTTAGTTGCCCATATCAAGTCATTATTTCTTTTCTTAATTTTTTCAATTTAGAATGTATGAAAATGTTTTTGTTTTTTTTTAATTTTCAAAGTGTTTCGAATGTTTGACTTGGGAAAAAAAAATTAAGTTACGCAAATATATTTTTTATTTTTCATTTTTTTAACATTTCAATTTCTCCCTGCGGAAACAGGTTTGTCTTGTAGAAAACCTTAAACTGATAAATTTTAAATGTATTACATAAATTATAGACATGTTTGAAAAATAAATTAAATTCAGTATTTTGTACGATTATCTCCTTTAGTGTAGACAAAACGTTTTTACAGTTCCATTGGACCACCAATGGCATGCATAAATTTCTAAAACGTTATTCGGATCCGAATATTACGGCCAGGTGCACTATCTATCTGTGTTTTGAATAACAAACCTTATTTTGTATGAATGATAACATATCAACACTTGTGTAATGTGGATCGAGTACTAAATACTTGACCTCACCAGACGGGGAGTTAAAATCAAATACTAAAAATCGTGTGTGCCAAAACTCCACTTGGCTGAAATTCACAAATGATATAATTTTATGAAATAAATAATAAAATGGTTGCAATTTCTAATCTATCATAATGTGAGTTCCTTGAGTTTTAAAATGCATTGACAATTCCATACCTTTCATGCCGAGTTCGGTGCCTGAACTCGGCATAATATTGGCACTGACGCCGATGAGCTGTTGCAAACAATAACTAACTTTCAATGACCCAATCCAAATGATCTATGTTTATCCCCAGTTTCAACGAGTATTTTCTGTATTTTTTTGTGTTGGGATCG